>JANSTT010018557.1:19088-55423 GCA_026745375.1 Platyura marginata
AAAATGGAAGGAGACTTCATTGAACCTGATAAATTATGTTACGCACCAGGAGAGAGACCAGCGCAAGTAAGACCTACTGACAACTTAAAAACCGAGGGAGAGTTTTATTCTCCAACTAAACCAGGTTTTAAACCGGCAGAAAAACGATCACCAATTAGACCTGATGATAATCTTTATCCTGAAGGTCAATTCGAAAGACCGTCAAAGGAACAATATCGACCAGCTGAAAGACCAGAACAGGTAAGACCGGAAGACAATTTGCGTCCAGAAGGACAGTTTGAAAGACCAGATAAGCCAACTTATAAACCTGCCGAACGACCGAAACAAGTTCGCCCACAGGATAATTTGAAAATGGAAGGAGACTTCATTGAACCTGATAAATTATGTTACGCACCAGGAGAGAGACCAGCGCAAGTAAGACCAACTGACAACTTGAAGCCTGAAGGAGAGTTCTATTCTCCAACAAAATCTGGTTTTAGACCTGCAGAAAAGCGATCACCTATTAAACATGATGATAATCTTCATCCAGAAGGAAAGTTTGAAAGGCCAACAAAAGAATCGTATCAGAGAGCAGAAAGACCAAAGCAAATTAAGCCTGAAGACAATTTACGACCTGAAGGATCTTTTGATAGACCAGATAAACCAGAGTATAAGTCAGCTGAGCGACCAAAGCAGGTTAGACCTCAAGATAATTTGAAAATGGAAGGAGATTTTACCACGCCAGACAAATCATACTATGCGCCAGGAGAAAGACCTGCACAAGTGAGACCAACAGATAACTTAAAACCAGAAGGAGAATTTTATTCACCAGAAAAACCCGGTTTTAAACCCGCAGAGAAACGTTCCCCCATAAGACATGATGATAATCTTCGCCCAGAAGGAAAATTCGACAGGCCTGCAAAAGAATCTTATAAGCCAGCAGCAAGACCGGAGCAAATTAAACCTGAAGATAATTTGCGCCCTGAAGGATCTTTTGACAGACCAGACAAACCAGAATATAAGTCAGCTGAGCGACCAAAGCAGGTTAGACCACAAGATAATTTGAAAGTGGAAGGAGATTTTACCAAACCAGATAAATCATATTATGCGCCAGGGGAGAGACCGGTACAAGTTAGACCAACAGATAACCTAAAACCAGAGGGAGAATTTTATTCACCAGAAAAACCCGGTTTTAAACCGGCAGAAAAACGGTCCCCCATTAGATACGATGATAATCTTCATCCCGAAGGAAAGTTTGAAAGACCTTCAAAAGAATCGTATAAACCAGCTGAAAGACCAGAACAAATTAAACCTGAAGACAATTTGCGACCTGAAGGATCTTTTGACAGACCAGACAAACCAGAATATAAGTCAGCTGAGCGACCAAAGCAGGTTAGACCACAAGATAATTTGAAAGTGGAAGGAGATTTTACCAAACCAGATAAATCATATTATGCGCCAGGGGAGAGACCGGTACAAGTTAGACCAACAGATAACCTAAAACCAGAGGGAGAATTTTATTCACCAGAAAAACCCGGTTTTAAACCGGCAGAAAAACGGTCTCCCATAAGACACGATGATAATCTTCATCCTGAAGGAAAGTTTGAAAGACCTTCAAAAGAATCCTATAAACCAACTGAAAGACCAGAACAAATTAAACCGGAAGACAATTTGCGACCTGAAGGATCGTTTGATAGACCGGATAAACCAGTGTACAAACCTGCCGAACGACCAAAGCAGGTACGACCACAAGATAACTTAAAACCTGAAGGTGAATTTTATTCTTCAGATAAATCTTCGTGTGAGATTTCTGATATAAACGGTACTATAGAAAAACGTATAGAAAGACCAAAACAAATAAAACCTAAAGATAATTTAAAAATTGAAGGAGAGTTCTTCCTACATGAAAACCGTTCAAGCAAATATAACCAATCTACTGAAATTGTAGAAAAATCAGTTGTTATAAAACATGAAGACAACTTAAAACCGGAAGGTGAATTCTATAGACCAGAAAAAACCGTTTATGAGCCAACTGAAAGAGCAACACCAATTCGACAAACAGACAATTTAAAAACCGAAGGAACACTGAATGTTACCAAGAAACAAGAATTTATACAAGCTGAAAAACGAGTTCAAGTTAAACCTCAAAATAATCTGAAATTAGAAGGTGACTTCGATAGACCAAATAAAGTGGATTTTTCGCCGGGAAAAAGAGCAAATCCTGTTCGGCCACATGATAATTTGAAGGTAGAGGGAACATTTTATGTTAAAGAAAAACAAACATATCAATCTACTGAAAGGCCTATACAAACTAAGCCCAGTGATAATTTGAAAACAGAAGGAACATTGGAAATACCCAAGAAGCCTGAATTTAAACCAGCCGAAAAACAAATAATCAAACGACCCGATGATAACTTAAAAATGGAAGGTGATTTTTACTTTAAATCTACAGACGAGTCAACGAATCGAAGTAAAAAGCAAGACAAAAATGTTATTAGAACGGAAATATCAACAAATTCTCAAAAAGTCTTACGTAAAAATCAAATGCAGTCAAATATTCAATTAGGAAATGACACGAATATTATGCGAACAACAAATCAAATGAATTACAATTCTGGATATAATAAAATTGATCAATCGAAAACTGTTATTGATAGCACTTCATCTACAGTAAATACTACACAGACTTCGAATGGTTTAAGAGATGGAACAATTGCGGTGACAACAATGAAAGTAACTACTGTTGTAGGTAACGATAAAAAATCTGGCGTTCAATCTAGAGACAACGATGTGATTAGAGATCAAGGAGAACATACTAAATCGTCTACTAGGGAATCGAATATAATAAATACGTCATCTACGTCCGTTGTGAATAAACAAGAATTGTCCAGTCAAACTAAATTTGAGTCAACCCAATCAACCAATTTAAAACAAAGCACAAGCAATATCAATCAGATTCAACATAGGGACACATCAAACGTTCTGAACAATTCCATAACGTCTACTAGTGCTACACACAATAAACAATCGAATATGCATCAAGTACATGGTTCGAATGTGTCATCCTCCATTTCATCAACTCAACAACACAATTCCAGTAATTTGAGTCATGTTCACCGGTCAACAGAAAAGACAAATATTCTTAATGTTGATAATAATGCTGTTTCAACTATTTCTGGAAGTAATTCAATTAGAAAATCTGATGGACAACAAATACAAGGTTCTAATATGTCGTCGACAGTGTCACAAAACCAGCAAAATCAAAGTTCACGAAATATGAATCAAACTCATCGTCACTCATCAAATATCCTTAATATTGATAATAATTCGATGTCCACTATTTCTGGAACATCACAAAATATTAATAGAAAATCGGATATACATCAAATTAAAGATTCAAATGTATCGTCCTCGATTTCATCAACCCAACAGAATCATAGCTTGAGAAATATAAGTCACAATCAACGTATGGAAACATCAAATAATATTCTTAACATTGCTAATAATGCTACAACTAGTTCTGGAAATAATTCCGTTATAAAATCATCAGAGATGCATCAAATAAAAGGTTCAAATGTGTCTTCTGCAATTTCATCAAATCAACAACATCTTAGCTCGCGAAATATAAATCAAACTCAACGTACAGAAACATCAAATAATATTCTTAACATTGCTAATAATGCTACAACAACCAGTTCTGGAAATAATTCCGTTATAAAATCATCAGACATGCATCAAATAAAGGGTTCAAATATGTCTTCCGCAATTTCATCAAACCAACAACATCCCAGTTCGCGAAATATAAATCAAACTCAACGTACAGAAACATCAAATAATATTCTTAATGTTGCGAATAATTCGATTATTAAATCGAACACACAAGGATCTAATATTTCATCCTCAAGTTCATCCTCAACGCAACAGAATCAATATCATCGTAAGAATATTTTAACATCATCAGCTGAAGCAAACAATGCCCTATTGTACAGAAAGAGAAATGTGACCTCATCGAATGAGGCCATCAATTCGAATTGTATGAGTTCAACGGCGGCAATACAACGAAAAAGTATATCAAATTTACATGATCAACATCACTATCATTCTGCATCTGGAAATGATAGAAAAAGTTTCAGTTCCTTACATCGTCAAGAGAAAGAAATCGAAAATAAAGGTAATTGAAAATTAAATATTTAGAAAATATTTTATTACTTAAGACCATCTTATTAGGTACGCGAAAGGATATGTCTACAATAATTAGCGACAATAAGTTCTACAGTAACATGAGTGCTGCTCATAATAAGATTGACAGAACTGTGGTTAAACGTACGGCCAATCAATCAACTTTCAGTTTATCGGATGGGAATACTATTGGTTCGAGCTTGTATCGAAGAGAATATGTACGACCGCATGACGGTCCATGTCCAGCTGCTCACATTGATGGAGGTGGTTTTAAACAAACGCGCAGCACTAAAACGCACACATTTTATACAACGTCAACAAAGTAAATGAGAAAAATATCTTTTGTATAGATTACCTATCCATTATAATAAAATAAATAAACACTAAAATTAATAAATATAAATAAAATCAAACTGTTTTCTATAGTTACCTGCTTAAGTGAATGGAAATAAATACGATTTTGTTCACCCCAAAAAAACAAAAATTAGATGATGGCCAAAAATCAATAAATTAATAAATTTCTTCTAAAGCTAGAGAGCTTGAAACCATAAATTAGTCTAGTTCACTATAATTATTAAAATAATACTTAGTTTAGGAACTGTGAAATCTAAAGTGTCTAGTATGATGGAAATGACAATAACCAAAGGCTAGACCAAGCAACTGACATGTTTTTGACAAATTATCTCCAATCTTACTCAGTTATGAAATTGGTGTTGAAATTGTTGCATTAGGAGTTTTGCGTCATTATAATATAATTACGGCTTGTATGATGGGAAGGCAGAAATTCTGCAAGTTCGTTACAAAATGCAGGTAACAAAAACTTGTCAATAAGCTACTAGCTAACTACAATAAATATATATTTTAGAATATTTAGAATATTTGTGCATATACTTATTATTAATTCAAAAAATATTTACCTTGATTTTGTAATTGCTAACAATAAACAAGATGCTGAATAATAATTGGAATTAGTAATGCATCCTATTTGCGTAGGTATTCATTTTTTTTATTGCACTTCACTACTCACTACTTTTTAACTGTTATTTAAATGTTTTAATTATTTATCGGACGAATTGTTTATAAAAAGGATTAACAAAATATATAAAAAATCGTGGTCCCCTACAATTTTGCATTGACAATATAAAAGGAACATTGGAATGTACCGTATTTTTTGGCGGTAGAAACGAATACTGAATAAATTTAAAAATAAAATCAACTTTTTTTTGGTTTTATTCAGTAAATGTTTGGCTGGGAGAGACAATAATGCGCAAGTGCCGTTAACTTCACGCGTCTCTTTGAGTTGACATTTCTCTGACATCATAATTTGTCATTTTTTGGCGATCCTAAAATTTTCGATCTAGTTTAATTTTAAATTGAATATATTCATTTCACAGGTTAGTAATTAAGTATAAATGTTAAGTATATTTAAATGAAAAAGTTCTTATATTCATGGTAAAACATTTTTGGCTCTTTTATATGGCGTACTAACACGTATCGCATTTGTTCCAAGTGCTTACATAACATCCAAAAAAAGTGTGATTTAACTTTTTTTGAAATTTTTTAATTTTATATTTAGTAGTTATTTTTAGCTAATTTGAGTGTAGAAAATTGTTTAATTATTTTTTACGATAAAATGGGATTAATATAATACCAATTCGCCGACAATAAGTAAGATGAAGTTTTCTTTTTCGCAGACATCTTTAAAATATTAGGTGTCTTTTCCACTCGAAACTACCTGGATACCAACATACATAATATCTAGATAAATCTCATCGTCAATTGTTCCCATTATTCATAGGAAAAACATTTCATCGCAAGTAGTGGTAGGAATTTTGGATTACATTTCTTATATGAATATATGAGGTTTTGTACGGAGCATAATTTGAATTTCCTATATCTAAATCAGCTTATCAGATAGAATCGTATGTCATCCTCTTCTTCATCGTTATCAATCCAGAAGCGTTTATCAACTAATGCCCATTCTGACATTTACTCTAATGTTGCCGGTAGTATTATAGAATGATGTAGAATTAGTTGTTGGTTACCTCTTCGGTTTATACTATCCTTTAAGATCGTTTTTACCGTTTATCATTATTTAAATTAAAAATTCCATAGACAAGATGATGCGACAAGCCATAATTTTATCACCATTGGTATCAAATGGATTTCAACAACAACAACGTGGCATGGCCACATTAAAAATGATTTCAATGCGTCTGAAATCTGTGAAAAATATTCAAAAAATTACGCAATCAATGAAAATGGTGTCCGCTGCTAAGTAAGTCTACAATTCTTCTATCTTTGTTGTGTGTATCGAAAAAAAAATCAAATCATTCACTTCCCATTAGATATGCCCGTGCAGAACGAGATCTAAAGCAAGCTCGGCCATATGGTGTGGGTGCGCAAAGTTTCTATGATGTTGCCGCAATTGAACCACCGAAAGAGGATAAGAAGGAACTTTACATTGCCGTCACTTCTGACCGAGGTATCAAAAATTGATAGTTACCATTGTTGAAAAAAATTGCTAAAGATTTTTTACGTTTTCATCTGTTTAGGCTTGTGCGGAGCTGTCCATACAGGTATTGCTCGTCATATTCGTAATGAGCTGAATGCAAGCGACAACAAAGCCAATGCAAAAATTATTTGCGTTGGTGATAAGAGTAGGGCAGTTTTGCAGCGTTTATTTGCCGATAAATTTATATTTGTAGCAAATGAGGTAATTTTGATTTATATTTGTGTGCGATGGCCAATTCTACATATTTATTTTGATAAAATCCTGCTCAAATAAGGAATCGGGATGATCCAAAAAACAACAAGATGATGAACAAAACACAGTTGTCGATTTAAAATGTTTAACAAATCGAAACTACCAAATAAACCCATTCATAGCGAACGTTGCCATTAATTTGGCAAAGTGCGCTTTGTAGTTTAAATATTTTGAGTAATAACGAAAGTACCTTTTTTTGAAATTTTTCGGTGAATGAGTTAACATTTCAGAACAAAACACAAAATTTGAAATTACAGAAAATACTTTTCTGAAACGAACCAAAACTGACCACTTATTATTAAAAATAAAACTGAAATGCTGTTTATTTAGAAATTTTTATGACAAACAATTAACTTTTTAGGTTGGACGAACCCCACCAACATTTTTAGACGCATCAAAAATTGCCATTGAAGTTCTTAAATGTGGATACGATTTTAGTTTTGGTAAAATCGTCTTTAATAAATTCCGATCGGTTGTATCATATGCCCTATCAACGCTTCCGATCTTTAGTGTTAAATCAGTCGAGGTAAATTACAAATTTAAAATATAAAAAAAGTAGACTTCCCCTCCCCATGCCGTTCGATTAATATCTTTTGTTATAATCAAGTCCTCAGATAAACTTGTCGCCTATGATTCCTTGGATGCCGAAATCATTCAAGATTATTTGGAATTTTCATTGGCATCTCTACTTTTCTATACGATGAAGGAAGGTGCATGTTCTGAGCAATCTTCCCGTATGACAGCCATGGACAATGCATCAAAGAACGCTGGTGAAATGATTGATAAACTAACGTTGACATTCAACAGAACTAGACAAGCCGTAATTACCAGAGAATTGATTGAAATTATTTCGGGAGCTGCTGCTTTGGATTAAATGAAGGATTGTATGAAGGATAATAATAATGATGGAGAAAGCACCAATCAATAAATACTTTTCATGTTGTCAGAACGTATTGTGAAACATCTCTGTTTGTAATATAAGTTTAAATTAAACTCACAAAATGAAACAATAAATTGGATATTAAACATTCGACAACAAAACATTTTGAAGAAAAATTAAGAAAATTTTATTCAAAAAAATTATTTTTTCTTAAAAAATGATTTAATATCTTTTGCACCAGAAGCAGCCTTTGCCAATGCTTTCTCTTTGGCTGATACTTTCTTTTCGGCCACTTTTATTGGTTTAACATCAGTGTAATCTGCAGTTGTTGTTCGGCTACGTTTTGCGCTTATATTCTCAAGTATTTGAGTAGACTTTCGTTTTGTTGCCTTCTCATCATCAAATCCCATAAATGTATGGAATTTTTTTCCCAATTCAATTGAGATGTACTCAGAAATTATACCGCAAGAATATCTTAAAAATTCATCTGAAAAGAGAATTGACATGAATCATCATTCGGTAGGTAAAAAAAGGAAATTATCACAATAAATCTCACCTTCTGGCTTGTCCTCGTGTAATTTCTCGCTCTTGAGAAAAGATGCACATTTTGTATCGGAATCAATATGCACCTCATTTGCATTAAGTTTTTCTGCCAATTTTATGCATTTAAAACTAAGCCAATTTAACGTTTTAATTTCATTGTATTTGTAGGCTTGCAATTTTGAATCTCCTTTCATATCACTAATCTAAACGATAAATAATTTGTAGATAAAAAATAATTATCCAAAATGCTTCTAATATACTTACAAATGCAAGTTGTCCCCGAAGACTACCGTCCAATAATAAATTAGTTTTCGGATATTCTTCATCAATAAGAATTTGATCGATTGGAACAAATTGATTGGAGCATCTTTGTTGAAAATAATGTAAAACAATAAACAACGGATCAATTGGAGTGGTTAAGTAGATTCGACCATTTGACGAAATTTGTTCGTTGATGAACCATGAACGAAGGGGCTCCGAAAATTGTAGAATTTCATAAAATTTGAATGGTGTCCGGGTGTGGATACAACGGCATACTTTGTACAATGGATGACGAAGCGAGATTACTTCAACGTTTTCGTTGATTATTTCTTCTGCATAAAAAAATCATCGGTTAGTTAGCAAAACATTAAATGTGATCGAAAGATTGGATGTTTCTCTAGAAATGTTGTTTGGAGAAATAAAATTGGAAATCGTTTGGTGACTTATTTAATCCGGTAGTCTTAAAAAATTTAGTAAAAATGATTTTAAGTTTAAACTCGTTCTAAATTGGAAAAATCTAGTCTAGAGATTTTAACTATCCTCTTTCTGGTTGTTAAGAAAAGTCTTAGATAGAAACCCACTAATTTGGTTTATTGAGTGAAATTTACCATTTATAATAAATACTTTGTTGGAAGAATTTTTGTCTTTACGTGAAATGTTTTCAATTAATGTCGATTTTGATTTGTCTCGTGTTTTAACCATTTTAATTAATTATTATTGAGTTATTCAACAGTTAACACAGATTTTTATATAAAATTTGTATAAAAACAATCTCGCGCTCTTAAATAGTTTGACAGTTGTGTTAGTGTTGCCACATGAATGTTATGTGCGGCGAATTCAATTACTCAAATAAAAGTTTAATGTTGGAACGTCAAAACGTTCACACATTCCGATATATATTTATAACAGATTAATTTTCTCTTGGGTTTTGAGAATTTATTCTTAGTTCTATACCAGCTATTGATTGAAATTGAACTATTTGGCAAATAAACAATTTAATTTTTACAACTTTTTACATCTATATAATTACAGTTCTGTGACCAGTTAGAGAGCTTTTTGTTTGAATTGAACAGGCTTCGACAAAATGTAGAAAAACAAAAACCAGAAAAAAAAACATAGAGCACTGCCATATTCGTCGTGACGTACATATTATTGTCGCGCAGGAAATATTTATTCTGCTCGCCTTTTTGTCTAAAATTATATCTTTTTCGTAATAAATAATTAATAATTTGTTTTAAGATTTATTTAAATTATTATTAGCAACAGTTTTGTCCATGAATATATATTTTTTGAAGAGAAAAACGAGATTGTATTTATTTGATCTAGAACATGGCAGCCATTGTTTAAGAAGTGAACTGTTTTTTTTTTTTACTTAATAATATTTCGAGAAAAATTTTCGTGGAACTTTAAAAATCATCATGATAAAAATAATTATTATTTGTAAAATTATATCGAACATGAGTAAATAATATATTTTGTGAAGCAGTTAAAACAATTTTTAATCTTAGAAAGTGATCGACGCAATTGTTAAACAAAAGATTTTTCAAATTGTCAATTTAATTTAATTAAAACAAATAATTGTCTTTAAACAGTTTCTATATTAGTTTTCCAATAAAACGATATTTCTCCTAACTGTGCCCTTTGAAGGGCTGTGCTGTATTTTGTTGCAAATCAAAGTGCCACCGATATAAAATTATGTCAATGCCAAGTAGCTCAGCTGTTCGAGCCCTTGCTCTTGAGTACAAAAGCTTACAAGAAGAACCAGTTGAAGGATTTCGCGTAAAATTGTGCAATGAAGAGAATCTATTTGAATGGGAAGTTGCTATCTTTGGACCACCCGATACTCTTTATCAAGGAGGATATTTTAAAGTAATTTTTTTTCATGAAATATAAATTACGTACATTGAAATTTAGCGTTTCACTCACAAAGAGAACGACACAACCATATTTTGTTATATAAAAAAAAATCAAGGTCTGTCAATAACCTTGTTTATATACATACATATTTTATCGTCATCATCGCATTGAAAATATCTCGATATTTTCTTTTTTATTTACTAAAAATCATTTTCCTGCCAGTCAACAATAATTAACATTTAAGTACCTTCCAAAAATTGCAATAGAAAATAAAAAATACGCAAAATCCTTGTAAATATATTTTGCGCATAAATAATCTATCCCAGGATGCGGCAAAAATATATATACATATTTATAAAAAAGAAAAAAAAAAGTATTCCTACATTTATACATATATATACAACACCATACCACATAGATCAAAATGCGAAAAAAACTTCCTATACCTACTACATACACCTATTAGATGCCTTTATAAACTTAAATATAATCGATTTTTTCCAAGTCAATGAGTTATCCGAATAGAAATAAATTATTTCACATATTAGTTAGTTAATTATCCCCATGCAATGCCTGCATGCTCAATATACTTACATCCATAAGAACAGTTAAATTGTATATTACCACATGATAGACTAGAGACAGTAATAAGCCACTGAAATAAATATTGCAACATTAGCCAGTTATGGAATTGCCCAAAACATTATCGAATGGCTTTTTATTTGAGAGGAAATGTAGAGTTGAAGATAGCGTTTGATAGCCGGAACTGGTATTAAACAAGGATCAACATTATACTGTTCCCTTCTCATGTTATCATAAAAAGGAAAGAATGAGCAGAATCTTTTGGTTTTGAAAACCTTGGGGGTGAAAAACTAATTTATTTTTCTAGTTGATATCCCTTCATTCTCCCCATTTAGCCAAAATATTCAATAGTTAAATATTTATTTGATTTGTTAATTTATTTTTTGTTTCTACTTTTAGGCACACATGAAATTTCCACCTGATTATCCATATTCACCACCATCGATAAGATTTCTGACAAAAGTTTGGCATCCAAATGTATATGAGGTAAGAAACTTTTAACTACTAAAATTCTATTTGATACTCAACATCTTACGTTTGAAAAATTCTGCTTCTATGGTGAACTGAATTCTTTGAATATTTTCTTTAATATTAATAGAATTATCGGCAAAAATTTAAACGAACAGCTAAAATGGATGATTGACTGACGATATTGCGAATGTCAGGCTACATTACGATGGGAATAAGTTGAAAGATCTACAGAATGGGGTGGTACTGGTAAAATACATTAATTTATCCAATTTGTTTCGTTGTCATCTCTACACGTATGTCCTAGAATCCTCATCGTATCTATTGAATTTTTCTTAAATATTTGATTTATTTTATACAACAACAACAATTTTAAGAAGATTTCATAAAGATGTGTTGGTTTTAATGTTCAAATTTATTCAAGAACACCTCTTTCGATAAAAGTCGATAAAAGTCCAGCCAACATATTCCTGTGCGATATTAATTTTCAATTTTGTTTTTTTTTTATAGAATGGAGATCTTTGTATTTCAATTTTGCATCCACCAGTAGATGATCCACAAAGTGGCGAACTACCATGTGAACGATGGAATCCAACACAAAATGTCCGAACTATTTTATTATCAGTTATATCATTATTAAATGAACCAAACACATATTCGCCGGCAAACGTTGATGCATCCGTTATGTACAGAAGATGGCGTGATTCTCATGGCAAAGACAATGAGTATCCAAATATCATACGGTTTGTATTATTTGTAAGATGGTATGGCATGGCATTTACGTAAATTTTGTGTTTTACAATTAGAAAACAAGCACTCGCCGCTAAAGCCGAAGCAGAAAAAGAGGGTATTGTTGTTCCATTGACATTAGAGGATTATTGTATTAAACCGAAGAGTAAACCATTCAATCAGGAACCAGCTGTATGTTCACATACAAAAAAACAAAATTATATTTCTCAGATATGAAGATAGATAGGGATAAGATTAAGACATTTTCTTTTTCTCTTTTTTTTTTTAGATTGATATGACCGACTTTTATGACGAAGATTATGATTTAGATACAGATGATGATGATCAGCAATCTGGTGAATCTGATTTTGGTAATGGTGATGACAGTGGCAACGGAGAAACATAACCTCACTATAAATTTCATGATGTATGTTGTATTTATATAAACAAGTAGATTACGGTTCTGGATAAATCAGATTTAAAACTATAAATTATTTGTAAATTTTATGTATGGTGTTTATTGTTATATTATTTTATACTTAACTTTTCAAAGTATTTAGCATTTAGTTCATCACATCCTGAAATTTAAAGCGACAATTGTAAATATTTATAAATATAATGAGATAAATTTGAAGTTTGCAAAATTTACGAATTGTTTTTTTTTTATTATTTCTATGATTCGTTTTTTTGGTACAGTGTGTAGTGGAATTGTTATACTTCCACAGGCTTCCATAGTCATTTTCAAAAAATATTTGATTTTCATTAAAAATGTGTAGATGTATAATTGTAATGTGTAATTCAGAGTCACAATGACCCTGCTTGTGAACGCAAAAAAACATGTTATTTACAAATAATTTGTATAGGAGAGGGTCGAAAGGGTGGGAAAATTTTGATCATTTTAATTACTAGTCGTCCTGCGCACATCAGAAGCCTGTAATACGTTCGGAATTTGATAAAAAACTCGATTTTTCAATGAGTTTTAAAAAGCGCATACTAATTAAATTGTGTGGCAACCCTCGCCCTCGGTGCATCCTCTATCGGCATTGAAATAGACAAGGACCACACCAATTGACGATTGCAATAAACAAGTTAGAGAGAGAAAATCTCTTACCAATTTCTTAAAATATTTTCTGAATTTATTAGAACATTTTCAGTTTTTATTTAATTGGGAAAAAGGTAATCAGATTTTGTAATTGTGCAAACATTTTGATTTTGAAGGTTATATCGTTGTGATCGGATCGTTTGTGGTGTAAAACTTTTAAAAATAATTCAATTAAGTTACAAAATTCTTTGTGATAATCACAGAAAATGTCCGCAAATGCAGCCGAATCAATGGAAGTCGATGCAGACAATTTTAAAAATAATGAAAAAAATGATTCGGCACATTTGCAAATGCCGTCTGTGATGGCCAACTCAAGTATTGTGCCATCCGTTACCGTTTCGTTGCATCCGCTGGTGGTTATGAATATTTCAGAACATTGGACAAGAATTCGTGCCCAAGAAGGTTCCAAACAGCAAGGTAATATAGAATGGAAATAATGTCATTTGGAAGTTTATTAGAATTTTTTTTTAAAGTCATTGGAGCGCTTATTGGCAAACAAAAGGGCAGAAACATTGAGGTGATGAACTCATTTGAACTAGAGTTTGGCATGGTTGATAATACTATTATCGTAAGCAAAGACTACTATAACACTAAGGAACAACAATGTAAGAACATCGTTATTTTGAATTCAAATGTCTTAAGAATCTTGTCAATTTCATGTGACATTTTTTTGATCTTCCAGATAAACAAGTATTTAGCGATTTAGACTTTCTTGGATGGTATACAACTGGCGAATCACTTAGTGATCAAGAAATTCAAATTCATAAACAAATTTGTGAAATTAATGAGTGCCCAATAATGCTTCAGTTAAATCCACAATCAAGAAGTGTTGATGTAAGTCAAATAATTATACAAAAAAAATCCAATTGTTCTCGATGTAAATAAAAATGTCTATTTCAGCAATTACCTATTGGTCTCTATGAGTCTATCATAGACATTGTGCAGGGAGAGGCAACAATGCTATTTGTACAGTTGACGTATACATTAGCTACAGAAGAAGCGGAACGAATTGGTGTTGATCATGTTGTGAGAATGTCTACAAGTGATGTTGGCGAAAAATCAGTGGGTAAGTACCGTAGGATTATAATTTTTATATTTCTATCATTAGTTTATGGGACAAAGCTTACTATAAAATTACTTGAGCCTTAACACAACAAAAACTATATCCTTGATGCGAAATAGCTCGTTTACATAAAAGACTTCAATATTAGTCCCACCATTTTTACTATTTCTTAAGCTTTAGACAACATTTGACAATATCTAGCGAAGAAATCGATTTAATCTTGATTAATTTATTTTTATGGCTCAATTTTTATTATACCTAACGATAATTTTTTTTAAATGACATAATCTAGTACTAATTATAGTTAGTAACTGGGGTGAATTGTACTTCTGTTAATTTTTGAAGCCATCATATAATTTTAATATGGCTCGAAAACAATTTCAATATTATAATTAGTTAGTGTGAGTAGAGGCCTCCGTAGATGGGCCCATTAGAGTTCCCTTGCGTTTTGACATGCCATTCTAGAAGATCAATGAACCTTAGGATCGCTGACCAAGATACGTCACGGATTTTCGACAAGTTCATCAAATGACTTTCAAGCGTTTTTTGTCTATGCCCTGATACGGCTGGGTAGTCACAAAGTAAATACTCAGCCGTTTCTGGCAATTCCACGCAGAATCCGTAGATTGGTTCCACTACCACACCCAATCTGTATAAGTGCGCTTTAAACGGACTGTGCCCGGTTAGGAACGCTGTAAGTTTTTAACCTAAGCTCTGGGTAGGGAAAGTAAATATTTCAATGCGGATTGATTTGGTTTTCTAATGGGTGGTGCCTTAGCTTGTCTGAATCCTTATAGTGGCCTCCATTTTTGTTATTCTCAGATCTTCAAATGTTATTTTTTGTGGTTAAGATTCTCAACCAAAAATGATATTAATTTGTATATAAATTATAGTTGCAGAACATTTAGTCGCTCAATACAGTGCTATTAAAATGCTACATTCTAGAGTTAAGCTTGTGTTATCATATATTAAAGACATCGAAAAAAATGGTATCGAACCAAATCATGAAATATTACGGGAAGCATGTTCGTTGAGTCATCGTTTACCAATTGTTCAAAGTTCAGCATTTTGCGAAGAATATTATACGGTATGTACACATTTTGTTAGCGGTAACCGGTGGTGTCTAGAAATTGTCTACAAATTTACGTTACTGTTGTTTTTTTAGCAATCAAATGATGTTGGACTTATAACGTACTTGGGAACACTGACAAAAGGATCCAATGATATGAATAATTTTGTGAATAAATTTAATATTCTTTACGATCGCCAAGGAATGGGACGTCGTATGAGAGGTTTATTCTTTTAAATTTAAATAGTAAAAAAAAAAAAAACAATAACAAATGTTGCAATTTTTCCGAATTATTAAGATTTTAAGGGAAAATAAATCGGTTTAAAGTAAAATCAAAATTTCTTCAAATTTACGAGGGGTAGTAGTAGTCATATTTTAAGCGTTCGAGAAACATTTTTATTTGTTACAGCTATGATCAAATTATCGCTTTTTTACCATAAGAAATGTTACTTTTCCCAATTTGTATGGAAATTCTAACATTCCTCACTAATCTATATAGCAACCAATATAGATTTTAATATATAATTGAATAAGTTTCGATACAATTTAAAATTTCAAAAACATTTATTTTTTGAATTAGGTATTTACAATTTTTTCACAAATATTTGTGCAACTGTATGCGGTTCATTAGGTAGCAATGGCTTTTTACCATCAACTATGTAATCGGTAAATCGTAAGCGATACAATTCGACAAAATTCAATTTCTCACAAAGTTTAGCTAAAAAATGGTTTGTAGATAGAATTTGACAAATTGAAATATCGTTTGCGGTCATATAATCAAAAGTGATATTCAGTAATTTTTTGCCAATTCCCAAACAACGGTACTGTGGATTTACAGAGAGTATGTCCAAGTAGAGAGCTTTTTCGTATTCCGGATAAATTTCAAATAATTTGATTTTACTTTCAATGTACTCGATGAAAACTAGACGTTTCTTCAGCTTTTCGCCCGTGCATCGATTTACTGCTTCAGTGTTTTGATTTTCTTCTTCTAGTGACTGTAATTTAATTTTTTTTTCTTTATATTATAACCGACATATAATTTAAGATGCTTTATTTAAGTATACCGATTTATATAAGCCTCGGTTCAATATGATACCAATTATTTCACCACTGGAATTTGTAGCTTTAAAGGAACTACCCTCGGAAATACAGTTATATGGCCATTCTCGTCCTGCCACACAATCACTGTCATCCATTTGCAGGCAAACACTAAGCGGGGAGTCCTGCAAAAATATTACAGTGGGAATTTAGTCAAATTATAAACAGTTTATTACTGAACATTTATATACTTGTTCTTCAAAACTGATTCTCACGTAAAATCTTACTGATGATTAACTTACTTTAAAGAAATATGTATTTAAAAAATTGGTAACATTTTCCACATCATCTGCAGTAACGTTTTCTATTGTATATTTAACATCAGTTCCATCAGTTTGGGCTTCAACCATGTTATCCATTTTTTTTTACTAAACAAAAAAATTATTATTTTTTATGCATATGCATATGCATATAGAATCTCAACAAATCTGTGGCCAAAAGTCATAGTGGCTTAAGTGCTTTTAAGCCAAAAATGAATTTTCAATAGAATCAACTTATAAATCGTCCAATCTTTTATTTCGCCCTTACCGGATTTTAAATATGTGTTTTTAAGCGAATTACACATTAAAAACCAAACGGCTTAAATTGATTTGATTATTGATCAATAGAATTTTTAAATCACAACGTTTTATTTATGTAATCATTGCTATAAGTATATATAATCTATATACAATAGAAAAATATCTTTTTGTAATGTCCTTTAAACTTTTCTTCAAGACGGGTCGAAATATTAAAATTTCAATTTTGCAGATAAGCCACTATTCCATGTGACCAGAGAAATTATTTGATTATCGATTGATATTAAATGCACTCGCATAAATACTTAACTATTTAGTTTGTATGCACTTTAATTTCTCAATTAGAGTTGAGTTTTTTACACTTAAAACAACCGACGTTTAATTTCCAAACGATATTTCAGATTAGCATTAGATTATAATGTTCGGTAGAGAGAAAGAATCGTGTCGTGATGTTTCTCATATTATGATAGAATGCGAAATTTTATCTCATATTCCGTCATGAATGATTTCATTAATAAAATTCAGTAGCGCACTAAGATATATAAATTGAAATTAATTTGTTTACACAAATGTTTCTCATCTGCTTAAATAACGGCACAATATCTGAGCTGATCAAGGTTATTTAAGAAAACAAGTATAGTCTTTTTAGTTTTATTATAATAATGTATATAGTCATTTTTTGGAGCTCTCAAAAATAACAAATAAGACAATTAAATTTAATTAAAAAGACTAACCTAATTCTTCAATTAATAATACATCGTCATTTTTAGTTTTTGTTTTTATTGGTTTGGTTAAGCTGCAGAGGAACTTATTGTCGATTACTTAATATATGAGCGGGTCTGACGGTTTCAATGTGTCCATTTATCATTTTTGTAGTGTGCCCATGAAGATAGACATTTTTAATAAGAAAATCAAAAAACATTTATTTTCATTCATTTATCTACAATTTTTTTTGCAAATATTTGTGCAACTGTATGCGGTTCATTAGGAAGTAATGGATTTTGTCCATCAACTATATAATCTGTGAATGGTAATCGATACAATTCGACAAAATTCAATTTCTCACAAAGTTTAGCTAAAAAATGGTTTGTACAGAGAATTTGACAAATTGAAATATCGTTCGCCATCATATAATCAAAAGTGATATTCAATAATTTTCTGGCAATTCCCAAACAGCGGTACTGTGGATTTACGGACAGTATGTCCAAGTAAAGTGCTTTCTCGTATTGTGGATAAATTTCAAATAATTTGATTTTACTTTCAATATACTCCACAAACAGTAGGATTTTCTTTAGCTTTTCGCTGGTACATTGTGCAACAGCTTCAGTGTTTTTATTTTCTTCTTGGAGAAGCTGCAATTAGAGTTCCTTATTCCTTATGTGATGTGATGTGTTAATTTAACCTTTACCCGTCCCTCAATGTAAACAACACTAAAGTTACATAAGTAATATATTACTTTGGGTCGAAATAGACCCGAGGAACGGATGAAGGTTAAGACGCTTCATTTATACCGTTTTATGTAAACCTTGATTCAATAGGACACCAATTATTTCACCACTAGAGTTAGTTGCTTTAAAAGAACTTCCCTCCGAAATACATTTGTATGACCATACTCGTCCTTCCATACAATCACTGTCATCCATTTTCAGACACTTACTTAGCGGAGAATCCTGCAAAAATATTATAGTGTGGCAAATTTTTAAACAATTTTAAAATTTTAATTTTTTTTTTAATTTTCTTAATATTACAATTTTAATTAATTGGTTTTTGAAATGTCTATAGAAAAATGCATATTTTGACCCGATAGCATTTCCCTTTTGATATTGGTCTGTTTATCTGTCTGTCCCAGAACACCGTAACTCATATTGACCAAGCCATTTAATTTGTTGATTTTCTATGAATTTAATTTTGCGATTACTTTTCGGCTGTAGAGATCAAGAATGGTTGCAATTCTTATAGTTTTTTAACAAATATTTTAAGATCTGTATGTGGATGTTTCGGCAAAAATGGATTTTGACCATCAACTATATAATCTTTGTATGGTAGTTGAAATACTTCTGTAAAATCTAATTTTACACAAAGTTTTGCCGAATTATAACTCGAACACATCACATAACACAAAAATGTATTGTGTTCTTTCATATAATCCATTGATGTGTTTAGTAGTTTTTCTGCAATACCCAAACGCAAATAATTTGTATGTACTCCCAACATATGTACGTCTAATGCCTTGTCAATATCCGGAAACATATCGAACAATTGAAATTTCTGCTTTACATAATTGATCAAAATAATAATTGAATCATTTTCGTCTTGTTCGCTTTGCGATTCCACTTTTAAGTGATCATTGCTACCGTCGTGTTCCTTTAATTGAAAAATTGTGCGTTAACAAATTGTGTTGATCACTCTCAAATATAGAATAAAAAAATCTACCGAATTAATCATTATGTCATTTAGTATAATACCAACTAATTCGCCCTGACGATTAACAGCTTTAAATGAACAATCTTTGGAAATGAATGGTAGAACGTATTCGGTTGTTAAACCTTCATCATAATTTTCCAAACAATTGTTTAATGGTTCCATCTGAAAGAATTTGAAATAGTTACATATATGTAATGGCAGTACAACCGGTCAATATAGATCTCAAACTATATCTACAAAGAGGACCTATGGATTAGTAATTTTGATTGGTGTTCGAAAGTCTATGTAGTTTTTGATTTTAGTAGCTCAAACCATTTAATTAAAAAATAATCATTAAAAAATTTTTTTTTATTGTAAAAATGTGTAATTAACTAACTACAAAATCTGTAAGATTTCACTTGAGAATTAGTTGATAAATATATTTTTAAATAATACAAAAATCGTATATGGATTGGTAGAAAAAATCATCATCATCAAAAACTTGCTGGTCATTTAAAGAATTTTGAGGTAATAAATAAAATTAAAAAAAATCATTAACTAACTCTCAAATAAGAAATTCAAGATTAGAAACAATAAAGATGAACGAAAAAAGTGCTACTGCAAATACAAAGGTATGAACGCAAATAAAAAGACACAATTGTGTTCGCCATTGACTTGGACTTGACTTGTCCATAAGATAAATTTTTTGCTCTTGAAATTACGTATTTTTAATTGTCGCCACTGATTCTCAAGTGAAATCTTACACACTCTTAAAAACTGGTTAACAATACATACCTTACAAAAATATGTGTTCAAAAAATCGGTAACGTTTTCTACATCGTCTGTAGTAATTTTTTCTATTGTGTATGTAACATCAATACTAACAGCTTGGGCTGTAACCATGTGATCCATTTTTTTAGTATCTCTACAATTTTAATAAACAAAAAAATTTATTAAAAAATCGTTCATGCATAATATTAATGATAAAATGACAAACATAATATTACTGTAGGTTTACTTTAATCTTCAAATTGATTGTCATTTTTCTATAAAATTATAGAATCGACAACATTTTTTATAAACTTGCTCATTAAGATGCTATCACATACATACGAGTATATGCTTATAAAGATCTCATAATAAATTATCTAATTATCGATTGATACATGTTTTATATACATAATAAAATTAATTAATTAATTAATTACCTACCTTAAATACCTGTTTAATTTTTACGCATTTTAATTTCCCAATTAAAGTTGCGCGTTTTTTTACACTTTGAACAAGATTTAAACACTTTATTATGAATACCTCTACCTAACTATAAAGTAGATATAATTTTCCAAACAATATTTCCTATGATTAGTCTGATGTTCACTAGAGAATCGTGCCAAATGGAATAGTTTGGTTGTCTTGCCGATTGTGTTTAGAATGCGAAATTTTATCGCTCATTCATTAATAAAGTCCAGTAGCGTATTGAATGGAATTTGATTGTAATTGAAAACAATTTAAGATATAATTTTGTATAATTATTCTAAAAAGATGTATTTTAATAATAAATTATTTACAAAAATACCATATAACCCCAAAATACCAGTAGCAAAAATATTGTCTTGAAAAGTGCGCCCGTAATAAAAGCGACAATGAGCGACGAGATTACGCTGAGCATTTATATGTAACGCGTGACTTGTCATAGTGCCAAGAAAGATTAAAAAAAAAAATATTGTTTTTAATAGATTTTTTAATGACAACTTCAACAAAAATAGTTGTAACCATTTTAATTATATAACAAAATGCCAAACTCAATACAGTAAGAGCAGATTCAATATAACGCTATAATGCTCAAAGCCTATAAAAATGCGCTACACTCGTGCATCGTGTTTATTAGCAGTAAAACATTGTACACGCTATCAAGACGATTTCGTGTGCTGTGTAAAAAGTTATTAATTTTTATAAAATGACCTCGTTGCTAAATAAAAGCGCTTTGGGAAGGGATCCGTAATCGCTAAACGAGGTCTTACTGTATTGAGTTTGCTGTTTTTAAAATTCAAATGCTCAGGACATTTATCATCAGTTGAAAGGAGAATTCGGCAACCCTCGTGCAATTTCCAATATTTATCCTCTATGACTACATATAACAATAAATCAATGACTGCATATATCAATAGATATCTACAATCTACCTACATAAATACATAATCTAGAGATAAGTACGTTACATGTGTTATAAAATAGCTTCCTACTCTTGGTTATCATATGCGTGCGCATAAATGATAAATGAATTATATAATTTAACAACTAATCCACTTAAGATTTTGTACATAACTAGACAAATTATAAAGATATTTTCATATAATGAAATTAAATTACTTATACTTAATATAAATCAAATAGCCATTAGTAGTATTAGGCCGTTTTACTATGTGGGCAAATGAAAGCTTTTTATTTTAACTAAAAGCACACAGAAACGCATTGCATTGTTTCTCATTCAGTTTTCAGCGCGCTCAATACGTTAAATAACGCATAATTAGATATAATTATGGGACCTTACCGTGAACAACGCTCTCATGAATTTGGTACTATAGTATATACGACCAATGAACGACCGGTTTTTGTCACTTTATGTGTCCGCTCCTGAATGAAAGCTTGTTAAAAAAAAAACTTGCCTTGGGAAAACACTGTGCGGTGACGGTTCAATTCTATTCCTCCACTGTCTTTGGATTTAGTAATTGTCTGAAAGATTTTTGTTATTCTGTGTAGATTAGTAAGGATTAGCTTGGCTTAATTTACAATTACTAAAGCTTTTTAGATTTTTTTTCAAGGTACATACACTACCAGTATGTATGTATGTGTATGGGTAAATAAAACGCTTATATAGTGCATATATGTACCTTAAAAATATATATTTGTAAAGATTGCTACAAAAAAAAATCATATTTGTTTTACAAATATTTTTACAGCAGTATGTGGATAAGTTGGTAACAACGGATTTTTGCCGTCAACTATATAATCTTTATAGGGAAGCTGAAATACTTCGCGAAAATTAAAGTTTTTGCATAATTCTGCCGAGAATAGACTCGAACACATAACATAATACAGTGAAATGTTGTTTTCTCTCATATGTTCTATTGATCTGTTTAATAATTTTCCACCAATGCCCAACTGTAAATATTTGGAATTTACTGATAATATTTTTGCATCTAATGCCTTCGAGAATTCGGGAAACATATTGAATAATTTACATTTTCCCATGATATAGTTCATTAATCCGACAATAATTGGCATTTTGTCCACTTTACATAGATTTTCGATTTCAAGGCGTTCCGCATCATTATCCATTAAATCTGTTGAATTGATTAACATATGATTTAGTATGATTCCAATGATCTCGCCCGTAGCATTTACTGCCTTAAATGAATTTCCTTCAGATATAAATCGTGCCGAAAATTCGGCTTTCTTCATACATTCTTCGTCGGTAAATTGTAAAAAATTATTTAGTGGTTCCATCTAAAAGAATAAAATCTCATGAGTAAGAAACATTTTTGTAAAATGAATTGAAATATAGTTGATTTATTATTAACAAATTAGTTTAGTAATTAGTAGTCACGACGGCATTTTATTTAAAAAAATTAATAAACAATATAGTAGTCGGAAAATCATTATACAAAACAAGATTAGTTTTGTTTCTGATAAAAAATTGTGAATCAATATTCTAAAATCAGTAAAGAACTCAATTATTATGCATTCTTATCCTAGGGCAGCGTCAAAAAAATATGTTTTAAAATTAGGCAACTTTTTTCAAATTTAAAACGACCGATAAACAGAAAAATAATAATTACAATCTAGAATTCTAGATCTTATTGGTTTGTAGAAAAACACGGATTATTTTTGTTCGTTCTTATTACCTTGAAGAAAAATGTTTTCAAAAATTCTTTAACATTTGGCACATCATCGTTGGTCATTTTTTCTATTTTATATACAATGTCATTGTGAGGCATATTAATATGAAAAAAAAATAAAATAATTATTAAATTATATAGGTATTTAGGTCTATATCTCAATTTATAGAACAACACCTCACACTTCTCCTGATAGTACTAAGTACTGACGATATTTTGTAGCTATTATGTGTTTTTCTAAACTAGTGCGAACCGAATTGGAAAAATTTTTATACATTTCTGTTGGCCTAAGCGAAAACCTTTTTTTTTAAATATTTAACCCATTCGTGCTATTACAAAAACTTCCACTCCAATACTAACCACATTCTCTAATATATCCGCTATTTATTGAAAATTTGATATTTTGTTGTGGTAGGGCATTTAATAATAAAAGTTCGATGCAAAAACGGTCCGCCCTAATAATATTTATATCAGTGTATTGTTTGCATTCTTCAAGATTTCTATATAAATTCATAAACAAATATTATTTCCCCCCCCCCCCTTATTTTTTAAATTGTTGTGTCTTTTATCAGATAAAATATCGCCATGATTGTAATCGTTCCTTCATGCTTAAACAGTGTGTTATATCAAGTTGTATGGTTTAATTTGTAAACAGTGGCGAACTATCACCTAGGGTCTTCCTACATAGGTCTTAATAACTGAACTCACCAATAAAAACGCCCTAGGGTTATTTTTTTTTTAAGTGTTCCCACTAGTTTTGGAAATAAGTTTAGATAGAATCGCATGTCAACGCTAGTGTAATTTTCACCGATAGCTACATGACAGTTAACTGTTGAAATTATATTATTAATCCCGAATATTTGCCTTAGTTTGGACGACCAAAGCTAAACTCTCCCACGCCACGATTTCTTCAAAGTCACTCAAGGTTGTCGGTTATCTTTTTTATACTTAATTAAAATTACAAACAACTTTTTTTTTGTTAATTTGGTGAACAGTTTTGTTATTAATTTAATTTAAAATTATTCACAAATAATTGATTATCAATATTATTATGTACTAGTTTAATACTAACTATAGCTACATATACAATATATGTATGCGTACATAATATTTACATAATTAAAGCTTTTTTGCCAAAACTCTAATGGCGTTGTGTGGATCAGCAGGCAACAGCGGATTTTCGCCATTAACGACATAGTCAACATATTTTATTGTATATACTTCTGTAAAACCTAATTTCAGACATACTCGGGCAGAGAAATTACTTGAACAGGTTGCATATATTAATGGAATATTTTGTTGCTTTGTGTACTCAATAGAAACATTCATTAATTGTTGACCGATGCCTAAGCCGCCATATTTTGAAGATACCGAAATAATTTTAATATCCATTGCCGTATCACATTCGGGATAAACATTGAATAGATTAAAATTATCGTCAATGTGATCAAATAGTCTTAAAATTGTCCCAAATTTTTTATTTTTACATTGATCAGATGTTTTTATGTTTTGATGGTCGTCGGCCTTTGAGAAAGTTGTAAATAAATACTTTTCTAATAACTTATTATAATAATAGTTAATTACCGGCTTCAAAACATTTGCGTTTATAACAGCACCAATGATTTCTCCGTCAGAGCTTAAAGCTTTAAATGAATGTTCTTTTGGAATCCATTGCGCAGCCCATTCTTCTAATTCTACGCATTTGGTCAATTCAAGGTACGAGACCATTGGTTCATTCTGTAAATAATTCACTCAGATTAATACCTAATTTTTTTATAATATAATGTCAATAATAAAATTATTACCTTAAAGAAAGTCTCCTTTAAGAAATCCACAACATTACTAGCATCTTGTGCAGTTATTTTTTCAATTGTATATTTAACATTTCCAGCCTGTGCAGAATTTTTTTCAGACATTTTAATAGTAGTTATGTAGTCAATTTCTTATTCCTTAAAACTTAAAGAAAACAAAATAAATATTAGGAAATATTATTAATTTTATTAGTCTTTGATCTTAACTCACTAAATTTTTTTTTTATTCATTAATTATGAAAATTCGATCAATTAGATCTGAATGAAATTTCCCAATACTAAATCGAATCCAAAGGTTCTATGTTCGATTTCAGATCAGTGGGAACGGTGATTTTTTTCAGATCGAAGTTCTTTCATTAATTAATTATGAAAAACAGACAATTTTTTCAATTTCTTTATTTTATTATGGCATTCGCAATAATATCCTACCCCTGCTATAGTTGTTGGGGTTAGAATCAAAAGTTTACATTTTTTAACAAAAAATATTTTTAGAATAAAAAAAGAAAAAATTATTTTTTCGGAAATTTCTTCTGTAATCATTTATGTCTTGTAAAATAAAGAAACTTGTCGAAATGTTTGTTCTGGAAATGGAAAATCATAGAAATTTCTTCAACACTAGTGATTAGTGATTGATAGCTTAGTATGGCTTAACTACAGTGATAATTAAAAAATAAAATAACTTAAAATATATTTTTTACCTGATAGATATGCAGATAGAAGTATACCTAGGGCCGTGTAAATTTCCCAACGATCAGCAATGACAATATTTCGTTCTAATTAACTAATAAATAAAAATCAAATGTCTAAAATGTGAAACCAAACATATTGTAGATAGCGACGGATATTTTATCAGCTTATATATAATACCAAAAAGTTCTGTTTAACCATATTGATAACTTGCTGATAAGTCAATTTTTTATAACACTTACTATAGATTAATTCGTGATTTCGTGATGCCTACAGAACCGTATGTGGGAGTTGAAAATAATGCCTATTATACATAATGTGACCTCTTCAATGTTCAATTTGAAGTGTAAATCGAAAAATGGTCGCTTTAGTACGCCCTTTAGTACGAAAATAAAGAAAAATTCGCATGTGCCCATAATAATATGATAGGGGATAGTATACCTTCTATACATTACGATATTGATACAGTGAGTCTGAATACACAGTATGGTACATAATATAACAAAAATCCAGATACCATGAAATGGAAATTTATATAGACTGAAGAAAATGATAAAAAAGAGGTTTTTATCAATCAATTTCAAAGTTTATTCTTTAAATTTAGTATTTTCAAGCTTTTTCTATAGTCTATAATATATAGGGAGATGGGGGGAGGGGTGTATTTCCATCGTTTGCATAATCAATTTATTTGGAACTGTAGAATTGTATGTAGGTATATTGTGTATATGACGCAGATATCTAGTATATATGTATATACATATAGGTATTCTCCCTCTACCAGAATTTGTTATTTAAATGTGTTTTTTTTATGTATTTCGACGTACATAAAAAATTCAATAAAATTCACGTCAATCGTGCTTAAGGAAAGGAACCAGTATATAATGGGATACAAAAAAGAAGAAGAATTTATTGTAGAAGTAGTTCAATAAAAAGTTTGTGTATTCCTAATTTAGGTAATGAAAAAGATTTCCTTACTCCTTCTACTCCTTCTTATAATAAAAACGTACACTATAGAAATTCAGATGATAGACCTCATGTCATAAAATGATGTGTGTGAACGTTTAACACGTTGAGTCATTATTTGATGTCTGAAACAGAATTGTTTATAGCCAATAAAAGATAAGTCAGTTATTGACTTGCGTGTTTATACATATTTAAAAGCGCTCTAGACTAGACAACATTTTTATTCCAAATAAACATTTTTTTTATAACAATGGAATAAAATAAATGCTACAATTTCTTAACAAATATTTGAAGTGACTTATGTGGCTCGCACGGCTTTAATGGACATTGTCCATTAACAATGTAGTCTGCATAGTGAATTTGATATACTTTTGGAAAACATAATTTTTCACATAGCCTAGCTGAATACGAACTAGTGCACGCAATTTCACACAGACGAATATTTTGTTCGCGAATAAAATCTATTGTTTTGTTTATTAATTGTTCTGCAATGCCCAAACAACGATATTGTCGATTAATTGACAGTATATTGACGTCCAATGCTTTGTTAAATTCAGGAAAAGTCTCAAATAGTTTGAATTGTTCTTCGAAGTATTCAATAAAATCTAACATTTTTTTAAATTCTTTATCTTTATATTGGATCTGGGTGAGTGCATTGATCGGCCCATTATCAAAGTTCTGGAATTCCATAAAAATTTATTAAATTATTGCATTTAATGTTTTTATTATAGGGCCAAAAACAATGTACATACCTTATTTAAAAATATGCCACTCAATATTACACCAATAATTTCACCGCTAGTTTTTACAGCTTTAAAAGAATATCCCTCAGGAATACACTCCACCGACCATCGTTCTACTTCGATATAATTTCTTAGATTCAAAGATGAAATTAATGGTTCATCCTAGAAATGTACAATATTTAGTGTCCTATATGTATCTGTATGACATGTTGTCAAATCCAGTAGTTATTCGCTGGACTAGAATTAAATTCCCTGTTCGTCTCTTCCAAAATCATACAATATTGAATGATATAGAGTTGTTAAGCTAACCATCAATCAATGGAATAATTATTTCTACTACAATCCTTCAATTAGAATGCACTCTAGTAACGTAATCAGGATTTTCGTTTGGAAATTTTGATAGAAAAATGATTTCTTACTATTGAAAGGACTAACCAATGAAAAAGGCTCATAAAAATAAATTCATTAATTTGAACAAATAATACTAAAAATAATTCGATGTGCAGAAATAAGAACAGAATTACTTTAAATATTCTAAGCGTATTGTTAGAAATTCTTTGGTTCCTTTCATACCGTACCAAACAGTACGTATTTTTCAGGTATTTTTCAACTGTTTCCATAAATGCTTTCCAACTTTGCTAACAAACTTCTCTTGCTCTTTTGTAGCTTGAACTTGTAATCATGTAAATATTGGTTTCGAAAAAGTCCAAAAGAATCTAACGAATTTAGGGAATGGGGATGACAATAAATAAATAGACAATCATTTTTTAGTTGCTAAATAATCTGTTTATTATTACAATTCAAGATGAATTATGAATAGATAATTGACTACTACATACAACCAGTTTACATATACATAGATAGACAGTTAAGTATACTAAAACACATCATTAACAATAAAATTTATGCGTGGTAAAATTATAGTTTCTTTACTAGTATTTTAGTTGAATTGTGCGGAGCAGCTGGAAGCAATGGATTTTCACCATTTACCACATAATCTATGAATGGCAGTTTATATAGTTGTTTAAAGCCCAATTTCTCACATAATCTAGCAGAAAAATGACTTGAGCAGAATACATGCATTAATGGAATATTTTGTTCTTTCATATAATCCAAACTAATGCTCATTAGTTTTCCACCAATACCTAAACCTCCATACTTTGGAGAGACGGAAATAATTTTTGTGTCAAGTGCCTTATCACATTCGGGATATTCATCAAAAAGTTTGAAATTATCCTCAATGTGTTCCATTAGTTTTAAAACTTTTCGGAATTTTTCATGTTTGCATTGGTCAGCTGTATTTATATGTTCATGATCATCAACCTTTAAAGATGAAATAATTAGATAGATATTTTGATTTTTATCATGTTAGATATTCATTTACCGGTTTCAAAATTATACCATTCAATATTATACCAATGATTCCTCCATCTGAATTTACAGCTTTAAAGGAACTTCCTTCCGGAATGCATTGCACCGACCACTCTTCTAATTCTACGCATTCGCCCAGCTGAAGGTACGCGTTGACTGGTTCATCCTGTAAATTAGTTGTTTTATAGTATCCTCTAATAAGCGAGAATATGCCTAATAGTAGTTGTATAGTGAGAATCTTTAGCTGGTCTTCTCCTCTAGATGATTTGAAATACAGAGCATTGTATGCATAAGTAAAAATTGTCTAAATAACTAGAGGATGAAAGATTCCAAATATACGTATCTTGAAAACATGTAATTTAATGTATAATTTGATTTTATTTTTTAAATTTATTTTGTAGGCAGCATACTTGAATAATTCGAAAGATTGTTTGATCCCTTTTGTTCCCAAATCTAACTGATTTGCATATTAACAAATTTTCCGACTGTAAATTATAGCCACTTTCTTCAATAGAAACAACAACATAAAACCACGAAAATCCTGTAAGACGTAACAAAGTAGTGATCCGTAGCATAAGTGAGCCGTTAAAAATGTTTCCCACAAATCGTACGTAATATTTAATAATTTCATTTGGTCACCCTTAATTTACCTTGAAAAAAGATTCCTTCAAAAATCGGACAACATCGGTTACATCATCTGTGGTGATTTTCTCAATTGTGTAATGTACACTGCCTGCCTCCAATATATTTTTGTTAGACATGTTGACGGCCAATTTCTTAATAGACAAGATGTCTGTAAGCTGTAAAAAATAAAGTAATATTTATGAATATGTAGATTTGTATTTTTTTTTTTGTAAAAACAATTATTTTGTGTATTTTTGAATGTTGATTTTTTATTTGTTTTATTTGTTATAAGTAAACTTACCAATAGCCCCGCTCCCAAAAACCCTCCATTATTTTCAAATGAGCTTTCTGTAACAGTTTCAACAACCTGTTGCGCAACTTCGATTTTCATTTTGAATATGTTTAATAGTCAAGTAAATTAATTATGTATAGTATGTGACCAGTTATAGTTCTTTTTCTTACGAGTGTATAACTAAATCTATATAAGATTTGGTTTGTATTTTAAAGATCTTTTTTAATTTTTATAATTAAAATTGATTCTTCTGTGTGTAAATTATAAAATTCAATAAATAATATCTGCTAAAATTGTAGTTCCAAATAACAAATCCATGAACAAAGTATAAAACATATATGTAAATCGTAACATTCAACAGCTTTATGTGGCGCACTAGCACCCACCCGAGAGCCTAATGTCTACCTATAGTTAGTGAATTATACACCTGGGTGAGTAATGTGTTTCGAATGGGTTAAATTATTCGTTTAATTTTTTGACCAAGAATTTTATTGATCTAAAATTTAGATTATTCAGCACACCTAAAATACTTATGGTATGAACTAAGTAACTATAAGCAAACTATACACAGTGAGATAATTCATTGTACGTATATTGTAGCAAGTATCAATTTAAGATCTGTCACGGAACTTAAACAAACATTTTTTTTATTTTGTATAGTGTAGGTATTAAAAAAAAAAATTAAAATTTGCACACATAGGATCTATTACTGTGTATAAAGTTGAATTGCAAAAAATTATATGGATTATTTATGCTTATCAACTATCAAGGTTTACAACTATGTTTTGTAGTTGGCGCCATAATTTTCGGACCAAAAAATATTGATTAACTACATGTACATGACCACACGTCTATTGTGAACATCTTAGTGATTAAAGTTACTAGAATACCAAAAAAAAAAATCTGTTTTATTTAATGTAAACAGTGAACGATTTTTATTATCAGTGAATCATAAATGTACCACCATGATGTATACATAGATCTACATACAAATAAACCTACATATATATTTCTGTTTAGAATTTTAAGTATACATATTTGCATAGGTAATTTGTAATTAACAATGAAAATTTTGCCAACAAAAAATCACATCTTCATCATTTGTATTTAGTTTAGTTTTAAAATGTTTTTTTTTTACTATTTTTTGTTTTGTTTTTTTAGTGGTTTATCCATCAAATAAAAGTAGAGTGGTAATTATTTTATTTCTACAAAAAAAAAGCGTCGACTGGTCTACCCGGTACAGTGATTTATAGTCGTCCTTGAGGTATCGTAATTGAAATCATTTTGATAAGCTTTTCTATAGTATATGTACGTACATATAGAGATCTATAGATCTACATATATTGTAAGAGATCACTCTTAATAAAATGTTTGGTCTTTTTGAATGAAAATAATAATCATTAGGTATAGTGAGTGGGTGGTTGAAAAAATTGCATCGTTCAAATGTGGTTTTTAAAATTTACATTACAAGATTGATTTCTTCCAAAGTGAAATTTTAAAAAGAATATAATTTGTAAAAGAAGATGAAGGAAGAAATGTTTGTCCATTTTCAATAATCAACATTATAAATACATTTTATAATCTGATTTATGTGGCGTGGGGCAGTCTTTCTAGAACCTAAATCTTTTTTGAAATTTATTTAAGAAAAAATATTAAATTTCAAAACTAATTCAGTAAAAAAGTAGTGACGTCGATGAAATGGAAAATAAATTAATTTTAAACTAAGAAATAATTATTGCCAAATTAGTACCCTCTTAAATTCTTACTATGTGTATGATCCTCGTAAATCCCACAATTATTTAAATATTTTAATAAAGATAATCCTATTTCGAGTAAAATTTTATTTCCAATTTTTACAATTTCCCTTCGAAATTTTGTTAGAAAATCGTAAAAAATATATAAGAACAAAAAGATTGAAAGTCAAATTTTACTTAAAATAAGATTCTGTTTATTAAAATATTTTAACAATTAAGGGAGTTAGGGAGTTAGTAAAAATTAAAGTTTAAAAAAAGGTATACTTTGTATAGCAAAAAGAAAATTCACGCTTCGTCACTGTTTACCACTTTATAACTAATTCAATATTCGAATGTTGTCTATGAAATATAAGATGACACCTAATTTAATTGTTAAAAAAATTTAATTAATAGCTCATACATTTTTTTTTCTTTAATTTGTATTATTATAAATTATACTGTGCTCAAACATTTTCTAACATTAATCTTTTGCTGAAATTATCGAATCGAATAATATTTCTTTCACCTACAATCTATATAACTACAATCTACAATTCTACATTAGTATATAAAAAGGAGCACAAATTACTTTATAATTTATAAGCTACTACTCTAATTTACACACAGTGAAACAATTTAAATAATTTTTTTTTTTATGTTTTGTAAATATTTAACGCAGCACAAATATCATTATTTTATTAAAGGTTTCGTATAATTTTGTCATCATCACCAACTGTTTGGTAATAATAATTACAATAACGCATTTTACATAATACGAGTTTGTATCTTTTTAAAAAGTCAAAAAATTTTCCGTTTAATTGGGCCGCTCTTTCAATTGAAGGCCAAATCGATTTTTATAAAGGTACATTATCAGCGAACAAGACACGATAATTTTACTATAATATTAATTATGTAGGTATGACGAGATATTTAATTAAACCAATAAAAATTACACAATAGAAAAAAACTTAATATTTATATTTATTATATCCTTTAGTTAATAATTATTTGTGCTGTTTTAAATTAACACCTGCATCACACAATTTAAAAATCAATTATTGTTAACACTTAATTCCTCTTGTGTTGTAGTTATTTCACAATGGCTAAGTAAGAACAAAACTTATAAGGTCACTTTGCACAGTCTATATAAATGATTTATCTCCGATAAGAGTAGGAATTAATTTGCAATGCAAAGACAAAAAGATCGTGTACTTAGAGACTCTATATACCTTTACAATAACCCCTACCTTACGACATTTATTATTTTCTTCTTTTTTTTTGTGCAATTTTTTTTTCTTTTTATTTTGGTTCAGCCATGTGTTGTTAAGATTATTTTTAACCTATCCCTATATACATACATATGTACATACATGGATAAAATTAAATGCAACATACCTGCAAAACTAGAGTACATTTAATTATTTTATGAATGTAAGTATGTAGTACCTACAACTACATAATATGTTAACATATCCGTCTGGAGGTTCTTATATTGGTTATAGCATCAAATTCGAAGGAGAATAGAAGAAAGGCAATGAAGTAAATCAATCATTTCATTAATATAAAATAGGATAAATAAATTTATAATGACTATCTAATAAATATTAGTTAATTAGCTCATTATAGATAGATATATAATTAATTGATTGAAGACGTAAAAATGATCTTTATTTTACTTTCTATATGGATTCCCTATAACCTATATACTGATTATTACCTTTAACAGAATAAAACATAATTTTCTTGTCACCATCACAAGATCAACTGGAAATCTCGAAATGAATTAGATTTTTATTTCCTACAATTAAGAGGTTTTTTTGTTTTTGTTATTCGTTCAGTCCAAACGTCGAGGTTTTAATCAGAATCCAGAATTAGTGTTTTATGGATCGGAAAAAAAATTATGGGAGTTTTAATTGATTACAATTGTCAAGTAAATCAGGTAGCATACTAAATTCCCTTTGTTTATGTAATATTTTATAATACGCAAAAAATGTCCACTTGCATTTTGGAACATTTTGTTAATTATTTTGCTTTATTTTGGTCTTAAAAATATAAATTCTAAAAATGTACGATCATATTATTAGTAATTAATTAAGTATTTAATTGATCTTGTATAAAATTAAACTTTAATTGGACTGCTTACTAATGATCTTAGTTAAAAGTTAAATAAGTTTTGCCAATACTTTCTTGACTCCGTAGCAAGTTTCACTTAACATATAACACGTAAACTTATTAAAAGTATTTTGAAAATAAAAATCGACCAGGTTTTTCCTGAAACCATCTACCAACTTCTACATACAATACAATACAGTACATACTACATACATGATATATAAACACAGAGAAAAAAAAAATGTAGTTTTTACTATACTATAAATGAAGGTAAAATCAATACCACCAAAAGGAAGTGACATTTTTACTGATAATATAGAAATCTGAAGAATACTATAGTCAAAAAACTTTTATACCCCATTCCGTAGTATTATGTTTCCTAAAAATCATCTACTGTGGTAATTTCACTATGAATATAGTAATTTATAGTTACATGTACCACAAACATAAATGATTTTACTATTTTAACTGAATAGTCATAGTAAAATCAATGAAGTTCGTGGTAAAAAGATTTCTCTGTGTGTATGTATCTAAGCACAAAACTATAAACAATAATAAATTATCTCACTTCTATTTTGTCATAAATGTCCGATCCTATAATGCCAATTACATATTAAAGGGAAAATAAATGTACTTACTACAATTTTTGCTTTATTCCTTGTCCTTCAATCAATTAGTCATTAAATTAAAAAAAAAAAACAAAATTTCCTTCCCCGTTTGTTTTGAGTTTTAAAGGAGGTTTCAATATATCGCGGTTACCATGGACATTTGATCTAAAAGATTTCTAACAATGCCGTAAAATTCTTATGTAAAAGCATATTTTAAAATGACTTTACGAGTATACTTAACTTAAGTATAATAGACATTTTATTAAATATACGTGGTATGCAGTCGGTAATATTATTCAGAAAAGGTACGATACGGAACCACATAAGATTATACATAAGATAAGAGTTATGAATTCCGGAACATGGTAAATATCCATATATATCTACATACATTGTAGATAAGTAAAATACTGAATCTCGATATATGGTTAAACAATTAAATTTGTGACTAAATACCAATCACTATTATGTATAAATAAATAAATATTTTATTAATAATATTCCACGCCTCATCGCACTCATAAATAAAATAAAATTGTAAATACATACATAGATCATAGAATGTATTTTAATAGGATATAAAAAATATATGTACAAGTTTTTCATATAATTAGCCGGTGTAATACTAATAATTTACCAACTAATTTAATTAATTAATAGTAAATTAAAAATGTAAATAATTTGAATGAAGGGCGTACATTCTTCAATGCACAATAATTCATATGGGTGGGAAAACTTGTCTTATATTTTTTTTTTGTGATTAATGTTTTTTACAGAGGGACGACGATGATAATAGTAAGAAATTTTTTTAAAATTTATACTGACTTTCCGTTAATCTGTTTAATAAAAGCCTTCAAAGCCACAAAGTAAAATTATTAAAATTTTAAAACTAATATGCGGTGAATGTATTTATCTACGCACCTACAACTTACGTACTTAATTATGGTTACCTGTACTTACCATATACCTACATATAAGTTTAAAAGTTATAGTTTGCTCATAAATCATAATTATGTTAATTCTGTGAATTGCCCGAAGATATAACTGAAAGTTCTCTTTTAATTGAATTAAAACAAAACATTTTTGTTTGAACCAGATAAATTTATAATGTGCGCCATTTAATCTAGCCAATTAAAAATTTAAAAAAAAAACTTCATGTAGGTTTTGACACTTTTTGGACCGAAACCTGTTAACGGAATGTTAAATTAAATAATATCCGAATAAAAAATGTTCCTAACTAATAATTTTCTATTGTTCTAACAATATTAAGAGCAATTTAAAGCATTATGAAGAAATCTGTTTTTCTTCTGCGAGCAATTATGGATATGGAACCTATTTGTTGAATTTTTCTCACATCGGCGGTCGGCATTATTATCAAAAGTTATTCATTAAATATCATAGCATCGAATGCTATAGCATATTTTCGATATTTATACAATTTATTATTTATACAATATAAAAAAATGTTTTAGTTTAGAGATCGTTGGTTTAAAATTAAAATAAAATATTTGCATACATTATGTACATAGATATGTACATTTGATACCTACAATTGTACACTTGTATACATCATGTACATAAATGTAACATTTGATAGGTTCGTTAAAATGTTTGCAAAAACTCTTTGTGTTTTGTTTTTTTCCAAACAAATACCGCCAGACGTGTTTTAAGGTGGTTTTGCGTTAATTTATATGAGACCTTGACCGTACAATTAATTTATTGTTTATAAACAATACATATAGTAGGTATCCTATTAATTCAGGTGTAGTTACATTGTATATATGTACGTGTAGTTGTATTTTTATATCTATCACTATCATTTATCTCTTAACAGATAGTTTGACGTATACAAGTGACTTGTAGGTACCTATCTTATAATGGACAGGCATTTTTTTAGTATGTAGCTACATATGTTCTAAATACAGTGGTGTCGCGATAATTCGGACAATTAGAAACCAGAGCCTGTCCGAATTATCGAATTGTCCGGATTTCCA
>JANSTT010018558.1:0-13568 GCA_026745375.1 Platyura marginata
AGAAAAGGAACACACTTCCATTTGACATTCGTGACATGTTTCCCAAAAAAAAAAAAAAAAAACAATTGTTAAATACCTCTTGTTTACAAGCACCAGGTTCATAGTTTTTCTTGTTAATGGCGGTTTATGTATGTCAGAGTTCATCTATTTGGACTAAAATTCTTTGAGTTGCATAAATGCAATGTACTTGTATTTAGTATTAACTCAATCGAAAATGTGCCAGACATTTAAAATCAGATAGAATTCTGGAGCTATGCATATTTCATTTTGGTCCATTGGTTAGAAAAAAAAATGTTGGTTTTAAATCTTATGTAATATCAGAATTGATCGATAAAAATACTGGTCTGGAGTCCATATTTAGACAATGAAGGAATGAATGCGGCAGAGACAACGTGACTTTCACCGAACATCAATAATTTTATATCAACGTTAGAAAAGTAGAAGTAGCAACCTTGTCTCTTTAATAGTAATTTAAGTTTTCAATCAGAGACTTGTCATGTACTGAATTAACAAAAACTGTGTAATGTTCTAGTTAAAGGAGTAAGACTCATCGAAAATAGAGTATCTATCTACAGACAACGCCCAAATAGTGTAACTTTTGTACAGGCCTGATTTATAAATGTCAACAATAACAACAACAAAAAACATAGAACTAAAAATCGACTTCGCAAATATTAATTCATCTTCACCTTACTTTTAAGAACTGTGTAAAGTTATAATTAAACAGTAAATAAGTGGAAAATATTATCCAATAAGACAATGTTAGTGGAATCGCAATGAGTCTAACTAAATATTTCCAAAAAGGGAGTAGGTACTTCTATTTTTACAGACCTTAATATACACAAAAAGATGAATATGGTGCGCGTGTATGAAAATAAAAAAATAACAAATTGCAAATAACTACATTTTGGACCCAATCGTTATATTTCATAAATTCTAATTTTGTGTTTTGTGTATATAGGAATAGTCAAAATATATTATTTTTATTAGTTTTTATAAAATATGATAAATCAGTCTTCAATGTGGTTTTATGTGTGTTTAATGTAAGATGTTAGAAAAATTAATGAAATATAAAAAAAAAACTAATTTACCGGAAGTAATGTTTAAAGTGAAGTTTTCAATTATTTATTTATCGTTATTTCGAAAAATAAAAAAACTTATACACGAACATACCGGCAAAACTGTATTGGTAGGAACCTACAGGTAGCAATAACAATAAATTGATCGAATTTGTACTAATAAAAAATATTTAAAAATAATTCTTCCACGTAAAATCACTTAAATAAAAATTGTGTTTACAACTCGTTTATGATTGGTTGATAATTTTTTTTATTTTTATTTTATCTCATTGCTTCTCGATTTTGGACATAAATTAAACAATCTTTATAAAATTGATAAAGTATTGTTTTATGAATTTTTTAAAAAACAATATTTTTATAAGCCTTAAATCTAATTTTTTTTTTAATTTTTGTTGCTTCATTGTTAGTTTTATAAGGAAATATTAATTGATCGCAGTCATTTAATGAAAAGCTAAATTTTTAAAAGTAAAATTTTCGTAATCTGTTTTTTTTTTTTTTTAATTTTAATGCAGAAAAATTAATATCACTGGGAATATAAAGGCGAAAGTAGAATTTCTCAAAGATATTTAAATGAAATCATAATTTTTTTAAATAATGACCTTTTTCTTTAGGATGGAAAACACAAAACCTAGCAAAAATCCAAACGAAGACGGTTGAAATTTAAATAAATTTAGTAGCTAAGTGATAAAACTTATTAACGATCAATTCTACGAACGACGACTATAGCGCAAGGAAACCGGGATAGATTGAGACAATTATTGTATTTTCAGCAACACCTACATAAAATAATAATAACATAATATTTAAAGTTTGGCCTGCACTTATCTCATACTTCCCAGGCCTGGGGTATCCTATAATTATTAGGTGAAACACATCTCAATCCATCCGTCTACTGGTTCCTTCGAGTAAAAACATAAAAAAAAAACTCACTTTTACTTAAATTTTAAACTATTGACCACTAAAAACAATTAATTTAGCAAAACACAAAACACAAAATTACTTCCTTATGACAAAAACACAAAATTGTACTAAAATCTACGGTTTAAATTTAAAATGATGAGTAGAAGATGGATGGTTTACAATATTGCCAACTCCTAAACATTTTTTTTATAGATTTCCTTATTTCCGTAGATTTTTAATAAAATAATAAATCCTAAAATCCTTGCTTTTATGTCCGTCATTATTCAAAATTCACCAGCTGTTAGTATACAAAATAATGACCGTATGATTAACTAACTGATTAAATATTGGATAATGATGAGCTATGATAGCATCGTTGCACACAGTTATTTTTTTTATATATAAAGATAGAACCTTCAAGGAACGAATAGTAAGTAGTAATCAGTTAAGTATTGCCTTTATAGGTATATTTACAATAATTAAAAAAAAAAAAATTAAAAATCGCAACATTAATGTCTCCTTATAAACTACAATTTTTACAACATACATTCTCAAAATATTGATATGATGATTTAAGTCTCGTTTTTATAATTAATAATGCGAATAAAGCCAACTTTTTTTTTAAAAAAAAATTTATTTTAAATCTAATCGTAATGTATGTTTGTATATATTCTATATAGAAAAAAATTAAGAAAAACTTTTGAAAAAACAATTTTTTTAAATATTTATGTTCAGTAATAAATAATTATGTATTTTTTATATACTCGTATAATATTACTAACAGTAAGCAAATTTAACGATTTTTTAGCTAATTTTTATGTAATAATTTTTTTTTTTGTTTTTTTTTTTTTGGTTGCTTTTTTTTCTTTTGTAATAATAGTGTATAAACAATTTCTGTTGTTATATTTTGTTCGAGTAACAACATTTGATTTTTTTACTAATTAATTGAATTAGTAATAATTTATTATGTTATTAATGTTATAATTAATTTAGACGTCTTTTTGTTGTTATATGTTCATCATTACTTTCTAAGTAGACATTTACAAAATTTATATATATTATTTATAGTAAATTTAAAAGGAAAAAATGTTTTATGTAAAATTTGTCACGACGTTACGTTGGCTGATTTTTATTATTTATTTTTTTGTTTTTTTTTTTATTAGTTGTTTTTATTCATTTTTTATTTCTTTTCATTTTCTATGGAGACATTTTGTTTTATTTTGAAATTGATAATAATTAGGTCTAATGGCTGATAAATAATACCTAATTACACAAGGGGTTCAAAAAATATTAAAAGGATTTGTATATAAATAGAACATATTTCAAAAAACCCTTTTTGCTACAAATTAATTATATTTAATTATTTCAATTAGAAGGATAATAACAATCTTATTAACACAGGGTAAAATAATTACCGACGAGAAATTCTTGAAAACTTACTTTCAAATATAATGAATATTACTCATATGTAATTACAAAACCATCCTCTTGAATTAAGAGAAGGAATATGAAATATAAAGGGAAGAAGACTTTTTTCATTTTTTATTTTTTTGTTTTTTTATTTGTTATGATGATTTATTGAAGATGTTCACTTTCAAAGAGTGTCAATGTTCTTTTATGAATTCATTTAACCATTTCGATCCGCGGCTTTCGAATAGCAAAGGGATGTTCAAACTCTTATATGTACCATACGGGCCGATAGGGTTAAAAAAGGCTGCCATGTCAGAGTCTGTAAACGGTCAATTGTTCTGTTTTAAGAATATTTCTCAAAATGTCAAATTTCCCATTTCTAGTATTTTATTTGGTGTTTAAATCTAGACGAACTGAATAAAATCGAACTGCAATTAATTAGCAGTAGGTTCAACATTTTTTAGTTCGGTTCCGGAAAATCGATAATTACCGATTATTTTAGAACACCGCACATTTTCGGTACTACAGACTCTATTAGCAGAAATTTAACCAGATTCAATTAATAGGTATACGAAAATGTATTTGAAATTGAAAAATATGCCCAAAAAAGTTTACATACCACCCACACTCTAAAGGCAATGAGAGATTTGCCAATTAAAAATTAAAAGATAAAAAAAATCTAATTAAATTAATTTTGCAATTTGAAATACCAACAGATAACTAAGAAATACTTTAGTTTTGTTCACACAGTGTTATTAAGTTAATTAATATAATTAGAATAAAATAGCAAAAATAAAATAATTAAATTAAATACTTACAATGGTTAAACTGACATTATTAAAACTAAGTTGGTTTTCAAAAATAAATTCCTTTTAGTTACTCTTTCCATTTTAAAATAGCTAATGATTTATTAATTAAAAATTAAGTAACTATTTGGAAATATAATTATAAAAATTTATCAGCCTCAGAAAAACAAAGGAAAAATTAGGTATAATTTATTTTGTATATAATATTTTTATAATTGATATTAGGATTATTGTAAAAATGCAAAAAGCGAGTTCATTATAGGAATAAATTTGATGGGTAGGATGGCATAGAGTTAATTTAATTCAAATTAATTTTAAATTTGTGTACTTTTTTTTTTTAATTTAAATTTATTTTACAGAAAAAATTGATAGAAAAAACATGTATAGAAATTTCACGTATATTATCATATTTATGTAGAGTTTTCTTTAAAAATATTAATTTTAATTAACATTGTTTTAGTTATTTAAAAAATATGTTTTCTTTTTATATTTGCTTTCCACTTTCAGTTTATAATAATATACAAATATATAGAAAAAATAATATTATCATCATCATCATCATTATTTATTATTTATTGAGTTTTATTTATTTTTTTTTTTTTTTCATTCAGGAATATAATAAAAAATCACAAAATTTTATTAACTTTTTAACAGTTCGTCAGCTCGTTTGCTGGCCACATCTAGTCTAATATTGTTTTGTTCGCCCTAAATAAAAATAGAAAAATAAAAATAATCAACAAAGAAAAAAAAAATCAATTAAAAATACAAAATAAATAAACAAAAAAAGCAATTAGGTTACACATATACATAATATATATATATTTATTAATAACAAAAATCAAACAAAGAATTAAGTACCAAAATTTAAGATGAACAAAAAAATAAAATATAAAATAAATATATTAAAAGGATGTATTTATCAGGTTCTGCCATAAACATCTAACACATACTATGGAATTATGTAACTTTTGGTTAATGTTTTCAAGTTTATTAAATTCGCCGGAGATAAAGTTGAACAGAAAATTTCCTACACAAGAAGAACGTGCCGAAAGAGACGCTTCAAAGAAAAAGACATTCCATAAATCAGAGATAAAATAAAATTATATATCAAAATCAATAATAAAAGGTAGATAAATAATAAATATGTCTCATTCATCTAAAAAAAGAAATGGAAATTCAATTTATTTACACAGAAGTAAAAAAGAATTTATAATCGCCATTTATTTTGGTTTGAAATAAAAAAAATATGAAAAAATATGAAAAAAAAAATGTAAAATAATGTTCTGTATTATATTGTTGGGAAAATGGACATTTAATCCTTTGCTGAGATCATATACCTACTAAACAGCATTGTTTTCATTATGTCATAAAGAATTTTGTATTTTGTCATTTCATTTGTCTTTTTTTTTTAATTACGCATATCTCTAAAAAAGGTTCTAACAATTGTTTATATGCAAAATAAGTAATGTAAATATGGTTTTAAGAGAATAAACACACCAGCCAAATGTTGTAACCATAATCAAATTTTGAGGGATCAGTTATGCTGAAAAACATATTAATCTCTAAAGCTGTTCAAAATATTGTACTTATCCCCCCTTCCCCCACCAAAAGAAACGAGCTCTTTTTGTTTGTAGTTGTGTAAAAAGGTTTTTTGGGTGTATTATTAGCTATAAATATCTTGAAATATTTTCCCCAAAAAAAAAAAAAAAACTCAAGTATTTCGGAGAAGAAAGGTTTTTCTTCTAAATTAAAAAGTACTTTTGTGTAGAAAAGAGTATTTTTCTATTTGAGCTATAACATTCATTTTTATACCTTTCCACAATTTCGTTTTTTTTCTTTGAATTTTTTTTTTTTGACAGTAAGTAAAGTTTTACGGAATTTGCCCATAAAGCCAACGTAAACTTAAAATAATTTGAACATAATGAAGTATTGGTATAACAACTAACGAAAAACATTTAGGATTGGAGTTGGTCGAAAACAATCAATAATTGGAAAGGAATGCCTTTCTTTTCTTTTCTCTAAAAATAATAATGGATGAAATCTTTACAGTGAGTGATCATTTTAAGAACAAACTAGGCGCTTTTGTATCCAAAAACTCTACACGACATTATGTATGTATGCCTACTGAGAATGTACGTACATGTATTTTCTATTTAAAATAAGATTCTCCTAGTATATGTATATGTATATGTATGTAGAAGCAATATCAATTAAATATCAAACAAATTTAATTAAAATGTTTCTTACATCAAAGATATTTGCAAGGATATCGGTAAAATTGTAATTATTTAAATGCATTTTCTCTCTCAAAATAGTATGCACAAAAAACTTTCGTTTAAAAGGCATCAAATCAACAAATGGCAAATGAAAATTGTCTACGTTAGAGTTTGATTATGTAAAAAGATGTAACTGGAAAATTAATTAAAAATTTAGAATAAAAAACCTGTCAGCGTGGACAAAATTTTAAATTCTGGCAAAAAAATAAATTAAAACGTTGAAATTATCATATTAATTAAATTTAAAATAAACGAGTTTAAAACCAAGATGGAAAAGAAAGTGAAAAAAGAAACAACTAAAAAAAAATCGTCTTAACAGCGAACATTTTTCGTTATTTACATATTTCTACAATTTTCTATTCAGTTTTTTTTTTTTTTTTTTTTTTTTAATCGCTTTAACTTGCACTACTTTAATGCAAAAATATTTTATTATTCACAATGTAAAAGGAAACATTTTTCATTCTACATTATTATTTATAATTATATGGTGTCTCAAGGAAAAGTTGTTACATGGATTTACATAACTTAAGCTATACAGTTAATGAGCGAGCAACTATACATTTTTTTGTTTTTGTTTTTCTTTTAATTAGCAATTTTTTTTTTTTTGGGAAGCTCCAATTACTTGGCGAATATTACACATTATTTTTTGAAAATTTCTAAATAACAACAAAATTAAATTAAATTATTAAAATAAACGGAATATTCGCCTAAAGTATTGGAGAGCAATGTTTTTTTTTTTGTTGTTTTTCTCTTTTTTTTTCTTTTTTTTTTAATGTAAAACAATTTTATACTTTTTATTAAGGATATTTTTACTTTTTATTGATAATCCCCATAAAGTTCATCATTTAGAGACCGTATCTCTATTATGGTATGGAAATATGAAATAACAATAAAAAAAAACTCAAAAATTAAAATAACAGAAAAATGACATAAATTTCGTTAAATGAGGCAATATCAATCTATATGTTTGATGACAAATTAGTGACAGGTAGCTGTTTATTTAAGAAGTTGATGTGCTCTTTGATTGGCAACAGCTATCCTTGTTTCGTTGGATTCGCCCTGGTTAGTTAATATTGATCAGATTAGGTTAGAATTTAAGGTAAAATTTAATTAAAAAAAAAAAGAAAAAAATTTTAAGACACAAATGTCGCATGCATTAATTAAATATGAACATACATACACAGCTACAACAATATTCTAATTCAATAATTTACACATACATTCAAAAAGAAGTAAATTTCAATTCATTTTATAACTTCTACAAAATTATTGTACTAATTCATTGTCAAATATTATCAATACAACAACAAAAATTAAAATAAAAAAAAAACCGCTCAATTTGACTTTAATGATCTGCAATAAATTTGTATTTACTACGCTAGGTCATTTCGACTTTAACCCACATCAATAGGTGGTCGTTGGTCGGTAGTAAAAATTTTGGACTCAAAAGTTGATATAATTTCGTATAAATGCTGTCTAGCAATGTTAGTGTCTCAAGATTGTCAAGACGAATTGTGCACGACTCAGTTTGATGGACAAATCTGGCAAATGTTTAGACTTGCTTTTGTTGTTTTTTTGTTTTTTTTTTTGATTGCTTAAATAACTGTCTGGCAAAAAATTCAAAAATTGTTTATCGGAGATGCTACCATTCTGGATTCGAAACGCAGTTTAGAAAACACTTTATAAATTTTTTTTTTTTTTTTTAAGCGAAATTTTCCGAAGATTTTACCATCCATGTACTGACATGAAAATAACAGTTTATGACAAAGAAAATGGCCGATTAGGAGGAAACTCTGCTCATATTAAAGGGATTTAATTCTGTGCTTCTATTTATGTTCCTAACAACAATACATTCAAATTAAACTTAACATTTTCTTTCATTTTGCATATAATTGAAGATCATTTGCCAAACTAAAATTACCTCGAACATTACATGAGCACATGCCTAGGCACCCATCCACGCATATAATATTTGTATCTAACATTATTATTGTTCTGTTAAATTTCAAACGTTTAACGACCTATTTTCGTATATATATAATTTAAAATTATATAGTCCGATGATTATCAATTTTAAATTCAAGTACAAATAGAATAATAATGACATCAATTTAATATTCTTTAGGCATCATAGGCACCACCAGACTAAATTACGTCAATTCGCTCTGGATTTATTTTTTGTTGGTATTGTGATGAAGTGTTCCATTAAACTTCACCCATCTAAAAAGCAAACACGTTTCGACTTTTTCTCTTTTAATGTTATTACTCCATTTTCTAGTAAAAAAAAAAATGGGCCTCAAAAACCCCCCAAAAAAAAAAACATTGAAATCGATCTCCAGATTATTATACACATATATATATTGGGAAGAGAAAAAAATGGCTTAATTGAATCATTAAACTCTATTCAATATTAAACTAAATATTTGATTAGGATCTTTTATAGTATGGTTTGGGTATATATGTATTTAAATTTGTGGAAAACTTTGCGTAATAGAATGCCCGCTTTTTAAGGGATTGTTTCCCATTTATGTATGTACATTTCTGGGGTTCAACAAACATTATGCCATTTTGGTTTAAGATTCCTATTTTGGATATATGTATATACATTTCTTGAGCTTGAATTTAAATGATCATCTTAAAATAAGTATAAAGTTGGTTTTTTGTTGTATAGACCGATAGTTTGTTTTTTTTTTGGTTTCTGAATTGCTCGTTTAACCTATCTTTTTGAAAATAAATGTAATCCTTTTAAACTACTTTCGTTTATTTTTCCATGAAAATGTATACCTTTAGTGTATATAACAAATACTAAATATTGGGTACTACGTATGTACTGTAAATCTTACTTTATTAAATTTACTATTGCAATATGAAAATATGTTAAAAAAGAACTATAAACAACTTTTCACAGAACTCAATTTTAAAATTATCTACTATTTGTTTAAATAAAAAACAAAATCACAAAACGCACCACCCAGTTCAATAACGAGCTATTTCAAAAAAGGCCATTTTATGATAATTGACTTTAAAAATTTGACTACTTAATTTTCATTTTTTATTTATAAGTAAATACTACATTTTCACGATGTTAAAAATGGACGAAGGATGTGTTAACACAATATAATTTTTATTTAAATAATTTGTATTTAACTTGGCATTCTTAACTCAGAAATTCACTTTTTTGAGATGTACCACTATTGAACGGGGAGTGCGAAATGACAGATGGTAGATCAAATCAAAACAAAGGATGTTTGGGAATATTGATTGATGTTGCCAACTAACAATTTTATAGACAAAATTGTTTTCGGCTTAATAAGAAATTGTATTATCAAATAAACACAATCGATAAAAATTATTTTCAAATAAAGCAACGCAGAATTCCATTATTTTCATAGCAGGTTATTAACTAATTCAAAGACTCAATCGAAGGAAAACGTTACTTTACGAAAAACTTTACCTTACCATTTAATTTATATATCTATCAAGTAAAGAAAAATTTTAGAAAGAAAATTATATTAAATCCTCTCAGCAGATTGACTTTTTATCTTTTTATGGCAGTTCTTGTTTTTATAGACTCATTAAACCGCCGGCATTTGTGTCGCTTCAGTACACACGTTACACCCACCCTTAATCAAATATTTAACAAATATATATAACCGCAATTGTTGTATAAAAGACTTTTAACTGGACACAATTTTCCAAATACAAGATTTAAACAACGATTTATGTGAAATATCGTCCATAAAATTTTCTTTAATATGTCCCTGTAGTAAAATCATCAGCTGTTTAATGCTTTTGTCAAATACGGTATACAACTAACAGTTAATCTAAATGCACAAATTCTATGGTTTGTTTAATTACCAGCGGTGACGTTAAATTTCACATTACACAGTGTGTCCCAAAACCCTTCTAAACAGATAGAGATAAATGTCCATATATAAAACATCGAAAAAGGTATATACATAGTCAATTGAAGTGGTGTGTATCTACCACACATTTTCATATGAATATTTATTATTTTTTTCCTTTACCCATAACGAGACCCTTTTAAAAATCAAAAATCAACGTTGACATATATAAAAAAAAAAAAAAAAAAACTCTACAAGACTCTCAATCGACATTTTTCATATGCAATGCGATTACTTGGAAAAGAAACATATAGCCACTTATATGGGGTAGTGACATCCACTAGAAGTATACTCAAGTGTATTTACCCTATATTTGATTTGCACATAAATATGTTAGTCACCTCCAACCTCTATGTTCCAACTCCCAACCACAGTTTTATTTTTATTATTCAATAAAAAATAAAAATAAAAACACGTAATATGAAGATAAAGAAGTTGCAGATACTTCATTTGTTTATCAAAAAGCTTTAAGTTAGCACTTTAAATAATTTGAATAAACTTGGAAATATGGAGATGAATAAACCATGATTATTTGCATAATCATATACAGCATCTATTTAGTGCAAAAATTCCTTTTTATTTCGAAATTTTTCTACGACATTATACGACTAAACCTAAGGTTCATGAGATCGCTGAGTAATTTTCAAAGTCAGGCACATATGGCATTTATAAGCATCCCACTGTATTCACTAGGACTATGTAGGTGCCTATATGAGCAGTGGTGAGTTGCGCGTCTTAAAATATTCGTAACAAGAGGTACGGTCAGTTAGAATTCCAATTTTGTATAAGAATTCCGAGTGTTCAGTGATTCGTTATACCCACGTACAAGTCGAATTTTCTTCTTTACAATCCATGGAATTGATTTGTTCTCAAACAGTAATCATCCATAAAAATGTTTATGATGGGCATAGGCGTTTTTAGTATGCAATTAAAAAAAAATCACATCAAGCCATAATAAAAGTATTAAATTACGTTAGTAAAATCGAATAGAAAAAAAATACAAAATGACAATAATCTAATAGAGAGTAAGAAATGGAAATTCTATAGATAGAAAACTACATAATCATTCCAAGAACTAACAGAGGCATCAGAGTTAAACAACAATTTACAGCATTAAAGTCAAAACTTTTTCTATGACGTCATTTCATTTGATAAAGAAAAGAGTTAGAAAACAAAAGAAAAACTCTATTAAAACAAACTTTTCCACCAAATATACATAGGTAGAAAAAAAGGTACGAACAACAAACCATATCCGGACTGACAATAAATCGATTTGACACGTATAAAAAAATCACACAAACCTTGCGATTGATTCTATCAATTTGTCTATTTTGATTTTCAAGTTCTGATCCCATATCTAAGGCCATGTTTCTTAAATTGCCAATCATTGTATTGACTTGTCCCATATTGTCTTCCATTTCATCTTCGCGGGCTTCGTTTGTTATTCTACAAAAAAAAAATATATATACATACATATATAATATACATAAAAGAAAAGCTCCAATAATGCTGTATTCATTCTAAATAGAAAATATTTAGTAGTTCATTTAATTTTCAAGCACTAAATACTATATTATCTGCAGCCTATAAGTACACCGGAAACGGATGAATGACGATGGTATACACTATACACTCTTCAACATATTTATGAATAATAAATAATTTTACCTTCCAATGTATCCAGCTTGTGGCATCATTCCGTTGCGGTCATCCATTACTCTCTGTGGTTGATTATTTACGACTTTGCCATCCTCATTTCCTTTCCATGTACCATCGTCCTCTTTAAATGATGTACTTCTGAAAATTTTAGGATAATCGAACTTTAATATGGATGATTTGAAGTGAAAATTATGATACGTAATTTATGGAAAATACCATGACACAAGTAGATTTTCAATTATGGAAATCATGTTCAAAATACCGCAATGATATGAATTGAATTTGAAGCGGATGATTTAGATATTATACCCTCTCTAAACTTACAAATCTATGTTAGACTTGTATAAGAACTTTATTTGAAATTAAAACGTTTATTCAGCCATATTTATATACCTACATAAGTAAGTATATAGTTATTGTATATGGATGGGGCTTATACATATGTACGACGTATGCATGTACATTATACATGTACATAGGTTAGGTACAATTCGTATACGTTCATTAAGTAGGTCATAATACTCATGGAATTTAATGGAAACTTTAAAAGTTATTTTTAAAATGGAAATTAGTATGGTTTGAGGATATGATTTAATGGTTGACATAATAAAGTATAGGCCAAAGGTTATATGATGGCAATTGGGGGTCGTACACTACACAATTTAATTAAAAATACTGTAACAACATCAGCAAAAGGTTTTTAACGAAAAAAAAAAAAAAAACTTAAACATAAAAAGAATTTACAGATTTCAAATTTAATGGCATTTTGTAAATTGCAGATTCAAACAAAATTCACACAAAATATGTTTCAACTGTCAAGTTATTCTAGTAGAGCACCTAAAATTGAACATGGTTGACACCAACAATACAAAATGGTGAACATCTACAAAAAAAAACAACATGCCCGAAGTTCAACAATATATTTTTGTTAAGATCGCCGAAGTAAACCTTATTTGCGATTTTCGAACGAAGCGAGCTAAAATTCTTTACGAAACAACCAAAAAAAAAAAGTAATTCTTGGTCTTGTACGTATACTAATTTAGTCTATCAGAGTTAGAGTGTAGGGTTCTATTCGAAGAACTCGTATTTTTCCTCCTTAAATTTAAAAGGGGCCATGAAAGTAGGCCCTATGTCTTAACATTTTTAAAAAATTAAAAAAAAAAAAAAAACAAAATCTTATCATACAGAGTTGACCGAATTTATTATCGCATTTTGTTGTTGTTGTTGGTTGTATTATAATTAGAAATTTATGTTATTGTAAGGCACGTTTTAAAAATATTTATCACGGAGTAAAAAGTTACAAATTTAACTATACGTTGGTTCATAAATTTTTCCAATAGAACGATAAAAGTACGAACATTATATAAGATTATGAGTCAACTATTGTATGCGCTCTGTTAATTTATTTGTAAAGTTGATCATCATCTATACATATAGTATATACAAATACAATCCTGTATACAAGAGGGAATACGAGAAGATCACACAGGAGCAGAGGAGCAGAGAGCCAACGGCAATCAAAAATTTCAATTT
>JANSTT010018559.1:0-13567 GCA_026745375.1 Platyura marginata
TTTTTTTCATTTTCTTCCATCAAAATGATGTAAGTTTTTTTTAAAAATAGTCCCTTGATGATGGGATCAATAATTCTTACGAGCCGCCACTGAGACTAACTATTATTATTATAATATGTACCAAACATTCTACACGTAATATCTAATTTTGGCTCATGTGTTGTCATATGACTCAGTGGTACAAATACAATGTTTATGAATTGTACCTGAAACCCTCCATTTTATGATTATTCATTGTGATATACATAGTACATGATGACCCAGACTGTATTCTCAAGTTGATTCATGATTGGTGAAATACTAATAAAATATCTGTATTGTAGTTTTTATACCCGTATGCTGTTTATCAAGGGTATTATAACTTTGGTACGGAGTTTGTAATGTCCCCTAATGTTAATACTCATCGTAGAAAAATGTTTTGGCTTTCTCGTGAAATTCAAATTCGAAATATGCATGCCCGTCCGTCTGTTCGTGATCAAGATTCCGGCTAAACGGCTGAAGCTAGAAAGCTTGACAGTTTATTATGCAGTCCTAGGGTGAGATCTCTATGGTTTTTAGAGCAAATCGGAGGAAAAGGGAGGCTGTCGTACAGTGTGAACCTAATTTTGATATAAACCATTCATTTACTAAAAAGGTAGTCAATGTGTAGAAAAAATGAAAATAACAATAATCATAGAGAATAAAAAAATGAAGATTTCATTCATAGACTAAAAAGTTCCACGAAATACCGTTATGGCGCTGCAATCAATTTTATGTCATTTCTAGAGTTTTTAATCATTTGTATTCAATTTACCCAATTGTATTTTTTGTACAGACAAAATAGACACGGACAAAGTTGTAAATAATAAACAAGTACTCATGTGGGTATAATTCAATCGGCGTAGCCAATTTTTTCTTCTTTACTGGTTTTATTACTAAACGGTCACAAAAAATTTAAATAATATCACTACCCTTGCTTGTACCCTGATTCTGTTTCTTGTGACTATGGGCAAATAACGTTTAATTTCGAAAAGTCATCGGTGATTCTTTTTGAGTCATTTATGACCATAAAGTTATTCATAACACTGAAAAGATATTTGTCTGTGACTGTGACTCGCATATCATTTGTCTAATTTTCTGTGTGAGCAATTTAATTTTGGAATCATTATTTGTTTTTTTTGGTGCGATATGTTTTTATCGATTTATTAATGGAGATATTGTGAATTTTGACCGTAAATTTACGCATCAAAAGCGTTTATAAAATGTTTACAATAATCTTATGAATAAAAGATTATTTTATGTTACAAGAATAATGTCCATGTCGATACTTCCACTGCATTTTCACTATTACATTAAAGCCGGTCGTCCACTACATGCGTTTTCATACGATTTGCGTTCATCAGAAATGTGACGAATATATACAAATGATCCAAACACACTGAAATGCATTAAGCATCGTCCACTGTATGCAATACAATTTGTGCATTTCCATCACAACTGCGAAGTATCCTATTTTGATGGGATTTTTCGTTCAAATTCATGCGAATTGTTCAATGAATGTTTAATTCAAACGAATTGTGTTTTGTTATTTTACGACTACGAATAATTGTGTTAATATTTAAATTTTTTAGTGAAAAAAATGGTGAACATTGTAACAATTAATTAATTTAATACATGTAATTCGGACGAAAGCGCATTCAGTGGACGGATACCAACATATGCGAATTGTGACGAACTAGCTCGTAACATTTCTGACGCAATTCGTACGAAAACGCATGCAATGGACGAGCAGGCCTAAGCCTCTTTGTGACCTGAACTTTTGTCGAATCATATTTATTCAAATTTTATAATTATTCTAGCTAATTTTGGGTCGTAGAATCCAAATCTGGTAACAATTTTTTGATCGGGATGCCAAGTACTGAATTCTCATCTCATAAGAAACAATAAAATGAATGTGCATTTTGTATGGATAACTAAAAAACAATTGTTTTTTTTCCAATGCACAAATGGACTTTGCATGTTATGGAAATAATTCTTGACCTCGATGATCAAATAATTCTTGATCTGCCGAATGTGAATTAAGAAGATCAACAGCATCTTGTGGAGTTAACAGTTACTTCTTTTTCGATATTTTATCTCCAATCGATATAAAAACTGAAGAAATTTTTTTTTCATTTCATTTCAGCTTCATACTATGCTATCTTTATATACTATACTAGCTTCATATATGACAATATATGTATGTTGCTATGCGGTCTCAAAGGGTTAATTTCTTCTCAAACATCGACTTTTCAATACATTTTTCATTATAAACTATAAAAATACAATACACTTAGTTTTCACAAAACTAGAACAATATTTCATGATTTGCTAGTTTTTTTTATAATTACCATAAGTAAATACAGTAATTAGCTAAATTATACTTCAATAATATCCAGAATATGAAATTCTTGATATTATTGAAGTATAATTTAGCTAATTACTGTATTTATTTTTCTATTTTTTTATGGACACTTAGTAAATATGAACATTTAGTTAATTAATAATCGAGCTGGGTATCAAATTATACTTGAATATAAACTAAAATCATTTGTAAATTTCATTAAAACAAAATTGAATTAGAAATTACGAGTGCAAATGACGTTTCTAAGTGAAAATAATTGTTATCTGAAAATATTGCTTGTCTTAGGAATGGGACCGTTTTCGTATAATAAACAAAATGAAACTCTTAAATGTGATCGATTAACGTTTATTTATTCGATATTGTTTCTTATATCATTATCTGTATCGACATGTTATTTCTCGAATTTGGCCATTGTTAATATAATAGAATCAATGAGTTATTTTGACGGTGGTATACTTCAAATAGTGCTTTTAATAAATACAATTTCGCTAATTACTTGTTACTGTGCCTTTATTGTGGTATCAATGAAAAGAAGAAAGTCTCATGCTCAGTTCTTAAATCTCTTAAATAGCACCAATGCCTCATTTGACAAATTGCTATTGAACAATGGCGATGCACATTTATCATCGGTCACCCATAGAATATCGCTAATTTTTGGTTTTTTCATGTACTTAATTTGTATGCTAATTGGGGTGCTATTTTGGTCAACAGTAATATCGCCACCCGGAGTAATTGCAAATATTTTATGTACGATTCAGTTTATTTCATTTATGTTATTTGTGGTGTACATTACCTACATTGGAATGTTGTTAAATTTAAGATTTTCTAAAATCAATAGTTTAATGAAAATATTATTTTCGAGTGATGACTTTTCGAAGCAAAGCTATGTAGCGTTAATGCGCTTCCTGCAAAAATATAATGAGCTAAAAGCAAATTTTAACAGTGTATTTGGCCTACAATTAATTATTGATTTCCTCTTAGATTTTGTATTTATAACACTGAATATGTTTACAGCTTGTATAAATATTATTAGAGGTGGTTTGAAATTTACCGAAGCTTATTTCTTAATCGTTCAAATAATGCCGTATGTAATAAAAGTTTTCTTGCTGGCTATTGTAATGGATTCGTTAGGAGTAAAGGTACGTTATCAGATTAAACAGGTAGTTGCTGTATAATTAATTTGTGATTAACTAATTTTGTATTATATTTTATTTTCATAATTTAATAAGTTTTTAGAGTAAGTAATAGTCATTGAAAAAATTAATTTTTTTTTAAAATATTATTAATGAACTAGTTTTAATTCTTATTGTTCTGAGCCACGTCTATCTAGGTCTTAAGTTACATCCGAATACTAGAAAACATTTAATTGACAACACTACTCTTTCCTGATCTGGCAAACCAAATATAGTTCACTTATAATAACCATAAATAATTTGATATTCACATAATGGCATTTTTATCAAATATAATTTATCTGTCGTAATTATCTTTCGAATAATTTGGAATATCCTTGATATTATGGAAATAATAAAATTTAGTTTATTTATAATCTAGCTCGGTGACATTTAAATTAAAAACTGAAATATTGTAAATTATACATTTAAATTAATTTCTATTAAAACACAATGCAAATAATGTTTTTAAGTGAAAACAAGCGTCTACTGAAAATATTACTCATCTTCGGAATGGGACCGTTTTCGTATAATAGACAAACTGAAACTCTTAAATGTGATCGATTAACGTTTATTTATTCGATATTGTTTCTTATATCGTTGACAGTGTCATCATTTTACTTCACATATTTGGCCGTTAACAATATGATAGAATCGATGTATTCCTTTGAGGGTGGTATACTTCGAATATTACTTAAACTGAATGTAACTTTATTTATTATTTGTCATTTTGCTTTTATTGTGGAATCAATAAAACAAAGAAATGTCCATGCTCAGTTCTTAAATCTCTTAAACACAACCAATGCTTCATTTGACACATTTCTATTAAACAATGGCGAAAAACGTTTATCATCGGCTGCCCATAGAGCATACCTTACCGTTCGTTTTTTATTCTACTTCACTTGTATGGTAATTGCGCCACTATTTTTTTCAGTAGCAATACCTTTAGCTGGATCAATTGCCAATGGTCTATATACAATTCAGTTTATTTCATTTATGCTATTTGTGATGTACATTATCTACATTGCAATGGTATTAAATTTAAGCTTTTCTAAAATCAATAGTTTAATGGGAAAATTATATTCGAATGATGACTTTTCGAAACAAAGCTATGTAGCGTTAATGCGCTTTATCGATAAGTATAACAAACTTAAAGCAAATTTGGGCACCGTATTTGGGCTACAATTAACTATTAATATATTTAACTCTTTTATGTCGATAACTTCGCCTATATTTGTAGTCGGTATAAATGTTGTTCGAACAGGTTTTTTCACAGCAGAAGCTTGGATTGTAGCTGTTCAAATTATACCGCATTTAATTAAAGTAATCATGATGGTCGTAGTAATGGATTCATTGGGAGCAAAGGTAACTAACAATTAACCTCTTAACGCATGCATTATAATTCGGTTAAAACATTTTTCTTTTTTTATTCTCATTAACCCTTTCAGACCGTATAGCAACATATGTTTTCATTAACTTTCTGTATGCATTTTATGGATTTATTTACATTTTTTGCCACAATTACAATTTTTCTATTTTTTTCTTAATATGTGGAGAGTCCAAATCAGTCTTTATTTTCCCGTTAAATGTAACAAATGTCATTTCAATATAGATTTTATGGTGCAATGCCACACGAAAATTGGAATATTTGGAATAGGTAACTTTAATATGGTCCAATTTTACTTTTTTCGGAAAAATCTTCGTTTCCTTACTAAATGATTTGTTTATGATTGCGTATTGTTTAAGGCGCCATGTTATTTTCTTAGACGTGCTAGGAAAATGTCTTTCAGTAAAGGCAAAATGTGTTGCCAAATAATATCAAGTACCATATGAAAACTCAGTTCCTAGAATCCGGAATTTTTTTCCAGATTTAGATTCTACGATCAAAAATCAGCTAGAATAAGTGTAAAATTTCAACAAATATGAATTGACAAAAGTTCAGACCTCAAAGGGTTAAAAAAAACACAAAAGTTCTCATTTATGGGAAAATGTCGACAATGTAAAAGGATGAATTTTTACTATAACACATTAAAAATATAAATAAATAGCACTGAAAATAAAAAAAAAAAAAATTTGCGGCCTTTTTTGTTCATAATTGCTTAAAGGGGTTAAGTAATATTGTCAAAACTTACTTAAGTTAAATAAAAAAATTGACAGAACCAAATGTTGGTTGTCAGGTTTTTCCATATATTTTTAATTATTTTTATTAACTGACTTTTGCTTTGTATGAATATTTTTTAAAGTTTAAAAAAACAAAGTTTTTGAAATTATTAGTTTTATTATTTAATTAATGGGAGCATTGGATATCCACAAACTGATACCATCTCATACGTTTCCAAGACCATCAGTTTCTATACTTCTATTTACCGTTTCCCCATTGAACTGGCTTTACGTTTATTAGAAATGTTCTCTCACTTCTGCACGGTATATTATTCATTGTAACATTTTTGATAATTTTGTGATCACAAAAAAGTTGATGAGAAACGCTGGAGGTATGAATAAATTGATTGTTCTACTCACCATTAAATTAAATTAAATTCGCAATTAAAATTAATAGGTATTTATAATTTAGTTTTCTTAACAATTTTGTGATTATTGCAGAATAAGCATAAAATATTGAAAATAATTCTATTTGTTTACAAATGTGATCCAGTGGCGTCGTAATATAATAAAATGAATAGTCACACATTTTAATTAATAAATTATATAATATAAGATAAATAAATAGATTTTCAATAATCCTTCGGTAGATGTATTAAAAGTGCCCACAGTTTGTGAAAAATATTTCGGAGTATAATAACCGGGGTTGTTCAAGTAACACTTTTTTTCAAATTTGTTACATTTGTTACCAAAACTGGTAATAAATGAATCAAATGTAACAAATGTAGCAAAACAAATACGATTCCATCCAATTCAGTTTGACAGATATCAGTAACAAATTAGGTATTTTATGTTACTTTAATAGCCCCCGTTTGCAACATTGAGTTGAACTAATAAGTTGACCGTTGTCGTATCTGATCCACCAACTTCTGTTATAAATTACCATAAGTCATTTCATATTTAAATAATTAAATATAATTTAGTTAATTACTTTATTTACTTTACTAATAATATTCTGAATATTGAATGTTCATAAACATTTAGTTAATTAATAATCCAGCTGGGTATCAAATTATACTTGAATATAAACTAAAATCATTTGTAAATTTCATTGAAACAAAACTAAATTACGAAACAGTACAAATGACGTTTCTAAGTGAAAACAATCGTCATCTGAATTTATTGCTCATCTTAGGCATAGGACCATTTTCGTATAATAGACAAAATGACACTCTTGAATGTGATCGGTTGACGCTTATTTATTCGATATTGTTTCTTATATCGTTGTCAGTATCATCGTCTTACTTCTCCATTTTAACCTTTTTCAATATTATAAAATCGATGAGTTATTTTGATGGTAATATACTTCAAATATTGCTTGCATTAAATACTTCTTTATTTATTATTTCTTACTTTGCGTTTATTGTTGTATCAATAAAACAGAGAAAAGCGCATTCAAAGTTCTTAAATCTTCTAAATGCCACTAATGTCTCATTTAACGCATTTCTATTGAACATTGGCGAAAAATATTTACCTTCTGGCGCACATAGAGCATTGCATATTTTTTGTTTTTTAGTGTACTCAACTTCTATGCTAATTGGGCTGCTAATTTCGTCGTCAGTAAAATCGTTACCTGCAGTAATTACAAATATTTTATGCATGATTCAGAATATTTCATTTATGCTATTTGTGATTTACATGACCTACATTGGAATGATATTAAATTTAAGATTTTCTAAAATCAATAGTTTAATGAGAACATTATTTTCGAATGATGACTTTTCGAAACAGACCTATGTAGAGTTAATGCGTTTCCTGGAAAAATATAATGATCTTAAAGTAAACGTTAGCACCATATTTGGCCCACAATTGATTATTAATATACTTGTCCCTTTTTTATGTGTAACAACGGCCATATTTTTAGTCGGTATGAATTTTATTCGAAGTGGCTTTAACTTAGTGGAATCTTATTTTTTATTCGTTCAAATGCTGCCGGATATAATAAAAGTGTTCTTACTGGTCATAGTAATGGATTCGGTAGGAGCAAAGGTACGTTTTTAGATTTCATAGGTGATTGTTGTATTATTAACTAATTTTTTATTCTTTTTTTGTTGTTGTACATACGTTTATTCCATAATTTTATTAATCAGAATGATCCACGTGGAAGCATACGATATTCACAACGTGACGATATCGCACGCTGGATTTTGAATTAATCTTACTTAAAAAATTTATCCTCCATCAATATTTCTTTTTATAACTTCAAAACCCTAATGGAATGTTTTCATCAATCATCATAACAAGTTATCAATCATCCATAATTAATGAAGTCATGTTATTACTAGAATTTTGTGTGTTTAGGTTAGATAAGGTTCGAATGATGGTGATGGTATATGAGCACTCAGCAATAGACCACTTTTGGCCCATACCTATTCCACATTTACTGTACCACAGTAACATTTCTCTCCAGTGGGTGGAAAAATGCAGCACTTGAGGTGTTCTTTTACGGAAACCTTACGAATGCTTGCTATTTCATCGGCACACTCATATTAGTTTTTTTCGTAATCTAAATACTTTTCGAGTAAATGACCGTTAAATGAAACGTTAGGTCGTACAACTTTTTGGTCTATAAATGAAATCTTCATTTTTTTATTCTCTATAATTATTGTCATATTTAATTTTTTTACATATCGACTACCTTTCGAGTAAATAAATGGTTTATATAAAAATTAGGTGCACATTGTACCACAGCCTCCCCTCTCCAAAAACAATAGGGTTCTTACTCTAGGACTACATAATAAACTGTCAAAATTTCAGCTTTCTTTCTAGCTTTAGCCGTTTAGCCGGAACCTTGATCACGGACAGACATGCATATTTCGAATTTAAATTTCACGAGAAAGTCAAAAAATTTTTTTTTCTACGATTAGTATTAAAGGACGTTACAAACTCCTTACCAAAGTTATAATGACCTTGATTCACATCATACGGGTATAAAAAGTAAAATTTGTTTCTCAAGTAAAATTATGCTATTTTAAAGTTGCGTACACAATATTATTGTACGTACTACAGAAACTTCTGTACAAAACTTCCTATGTAGGTTTGTCGTTTATCATCACATCAATAATTAGTGGTTCAGGTACAATGTTTAAGCACTTTGTATCTATCTAAGAGCTTTAATTTTATAAATGTTGATAAAATTATGATCCAAGCATATAATTGAAGATAAGATGTTTTAGATAAAACGAGTTGACTTTAGTGGAGAGAGAGCATTAATCATTGACAGCAAAATGAATAATAATAATGATCACAAAAATATATAATTGACAATAGGGTAGTGTTGTCTGGTCAATTAAACATAATCAAACAAATGGTAAGTAATTTCATATTTACATAATGTCATAAGGAAATATAATTTAGTTAATTACTGTACACTGAGACCTTGATTTGCGTCGTTTACGAAGTTGCGTCCTTTATTTTCGTAGAACGCAATAAAAGAATTCCTATAGTAAAATCCTATGTAAATGATTATTTCGATATGCGTCGTTTCGATTTGCGTCTGTGGAACCAAATAACAATGCAATTCGAGGCCTTGGTGTATTTATTTTTCTAATAATTCTTAATGTTTAATTATTAATGGACATTGAATTAAATATAAACAATTTAATTAATTAATAGTCGAGCTGGGTATCACATTATACTTGAATAAGAACTAAAATCATTTGTAAATTTCATTAAAACAAAATTGAATTAGGAATTACGAGTGCAAATGACGTTTCTAAGTGAAAATAATTGTTATCTGAAAATATTGCTTGTCTTAGGAATGGGACCGTTTTCGTATAATAGACAAAATGAAACTCTTAAATGTGATCGATTAACGTTTATTTATTCGATATTGTTTCTTATGTCGTTATCAGTATTGATATGTTACTTCTCGATTTTGACCTTTTTCAACATTTTAGAATCGATGAATTATTTTGACGGTGGTATAATTCACGTATGTGTTGTATTAAATACATCTTTATTTAATATTTCTTATTTTGTGTTTATTGTGGTATCAATAAAACGGAGAAAAACTCATGCTAAGTTCTTAAATCTTCTAAATGCCACCAATGTCTCATTTGACACATTTCTATCGGACAATGTCGAAACATATTTGTCATCGGCCGCCCATAGAACATTTTTAAATCTTTGCTTTTTAGTGTACTTAATTTATATTCTAATTGTGATTACATCTTGGTCATCAGTATTATCGATACGTGGAATAATTGGTATTGTCCTATGTGAAGTTCCGATAATTTCACTAATAATATTTTTGATTTACATTACTTATATTGGAATGGTGTTAAATTTGCGATTTGGTAAAATCAATAATTTAATGAGAACATTATTTTCGAATGATCAACTGTCGAAACAGAATTATGTAGCGTTAATTCGCTTCATAGAAAAATATAGTGAGCTAAAAACAAATCTTAGCACCGTATTTGGCCTACAACTAATTATTACTATACTAAGCGCTTTCTTATCTGTAACACCGACTATGTTTCTAGTCATTAGAAATTTTAGCGGTTCTAACTTAGTGGAAACTTATGTTTTAATCGCTCAAATAATGCTGGATGTGATAAAAGTTTTCGTGCTGGTCATAGTAATGGATTCGTTAGGAGCAAAGGTACATTATTGATAAAACGTTGTTAGATTATTAAATTTCACAGGTCGTTTCTAACTATTTAATTTAAATTAACTAATTTTGCATTCGTTGTGATTTTTTTTGTGTACACTGCATAATTTTATAAGTTTGAAAGAGCAGTTATTGAAAATATTAAATTATTGATTAATATTATTAGTGACAGTATGACATATTCACATTGGACACATAGTGGTGGGTTTTTAATTGATTTTACTGAAAAAAATCTTTCATTTAAAATTCTTTCTGTAGGCCAATTCCAATTCGATAAGATTATTTTCTTTCTGACCATGGAAATCAGATAATTTATCTCACAATAGTATTAGAAAAATTTATTCTCGTTTGTTATGATTAAAGTGAGATGAGATTTTTAACTGTCAAATTATGAGATAATGAGAAATTTATTTCACTAGTAGTTTACTGTGTGAATAAAATTATCTCATTTCATAGTGAGAAAATTATCTTATCGAACCGAAATTGGCCTACTAATTACAACTTCTAGACACTAATCGGGATCTTTTTAAATAGAGCGATTACAGTCTAGCTAAGTTGTGGTGATCCAGTAAGATCCAGTTATTATTTATTTTTTTTTTTTAATTTTTATTAAACTGTGGAATGTTTTCATTGTTAAAAATTAAATAAAAACATAAAAATCAAAAAAACAAAGTCTACTGCTGAAATAAATTCCTTATCAGAATTTATAACAACAGTACATAATCACTGAAGCCGCTACAGTATTTATGTATTCTCTTTGAACTTTAATTTAGCGTATCGTAAATTTTGGAGTTAATTTTTCTTGTTTGCAACAAATATAAATTTTTATTATTTAATATTTAAGAAAGTCCCAAATACGTTCTTGACCTCCAACATTGGTCCCACACGTACTACGATAAAATGTTTTGATATTTCTTTTATTTTCTCGAACATTATAAAAAAAACAGTAGAAGAATCATTAATTTACTCAGAGACTTCAGAGTACTACTAACAATTAAAGTGGAAGTTAGTAATTATTTAAATGAAAACACTACCCTTGCCTTATTTGATCATTTCTAAGTTCGTTTCTAAGTGAAAACAATTGTTATCTGAAAATATTGCTCATCTTATGCATAGGACCGTTTTCATATAACCGAAAAACTCAAATGCTTGAATCTGATCGATTAACGCTTATTTATTCGATATTGTTTCTTATATTGGTGTCAGTATCATCATCTTACTATACTTATTTGCTTATTGACAATGTTATAGAATGGTTGTGTTTTTATGATGGTGGTATAACTCAAATATTACTTAAATTAAATGGAACTTTATTTATTATTTGTTATTTTGCTTTTATTGTGGAATCAATAAAACAAAGAAATGTCCATGCTCAATTCTTAAATCTCTTAAACACAACCAATGCTTCATTTGACACATTTTTATTAAACAATGGCGAAAAACGTTTATCATCGGCTGCCCATAGAGCATACCTTACCGTTGGTTTTTTATTCTACTTCACTTGTATGGTAATTGCGCCACTACTTTTATCAACAGCATTACATTTAGCTGGATCAATTGCCAATTGTATATACATATACAATTCAGTTTATTTCATTTATGCTATTTGTGGTGTACATCAGCTACATAGGAATGTTGTTAAATTTAAGATTTTCTAAAATCAATAGTTTAATGGGAACGTTACTTTCGAATGGTAAATTGTCAAAACAAAGCTATGAAGCATTAATGCGCTTTATCGAAAAGTATAATAAACTAAAAGCAAAATTGAGCACTGTATTTGGGCTACAAATAACTATTAATATATTTAACTCTTTTATATCGATAACATCGCATATATTTGTAGTTTGTAGACATGTTCGTAAAGGTTATTTCACAGAAGAAGCTGGAATTCTAGTGATTCAAATTATACCGTATGGAAACAAAGTGATCATGATGGTCGTTGTAATGGATTCATTGGGAGCAAAGGTAACTAACAATTAACCTCTTCTTTTAACGTATGCATTACGATCCGGTTAAAACATTTTTTCTTTTCATATTTTTATTAAAAGAAAGCACAAAATTTATGATTTTTTAGAAAATTTCGACAATATAAAAGACAGAATTTTTACTATAAAACATTAAAAATATATAAAAGCAGTAAAAAAGGAATAATTGACTACGCCGATTATATTATACCCGTATAAAGTACTTGTTTATTATCTAAAAGTTTTTCCCTGTTTATTTTGTTTGTAGACATTGAGTAAATTGAATACATATGATTAAAAACCCTAAAAATGACATAAAATTGATCGCAGCGCCATAACAGTAAATCGTGGAATTTTTTGGTCTATCAATAATATCTTTATTTTTTTATTCTCTATCATTTTTGTCATATTCATTTTTTCCGTAATCCAAATACTTTTCGAGTAAATGAATAAAAACCCTAGAAATTCAATAAAATTGATTGCAACTCTATAACGTCGTGGAAATCTAGAACGATCTCGGTATATCAATTAAACAATCATCATGAACACGTGTCTAGTTTTTTCGAAGGATTCTATTTTTATATCGCATTGTACAATATTTTGGGATTTTATGAGCTTTTGAACGGTCAATTATTGTTTTCGTGAGTTGTTAGTTTATTAGACGTTACAATAACCAAGTAGTCTTTGACTCCTCGATCAGATTCCTGCAATAGTCGTATTGCAATTCTTGCGTTATCTAGTTTGGTATCTCGATTTTTCATCAGTAGCCAATTCATTATCACGATTCTGTAGTGCTCTAGATCTGGTCGTATGCCTGGTTCCGTATTTAATTCACACATAATAATTTATCCCTTTGCGATTGTACAGCTCGTCCGTTTAAAGCTAAGTCCATTTTCTAAATTGTAAATTATTGGACCATAGTATTAGAATTATTAATGCATACATAGAATATATTAATCGATTTTATTCAACCCAATTGTATTGCATCTATTACTGTTGATAGACTAATCTAAAAGATATGCCAATCAACAACAAAAAAAGAACAAAAATATGTGGATATATTTTATTTATCATTTTTTAGAACTTTTGATGAGTCATTTAATGCTATTAACTTCTATTAAAAATAAGCATTTAGTTTTAGTCTTTGTGTCATTCTTAATTATGTCGTTTCTAAAAGAAATTAGAGGAACTGTGAGTTTACTATTTTTATTGGGATTTTTCCCATGTTCTGCAGACATAAGAACCGACCAGTTTAAATGCACTTCAAATAGAA
>JANSTT010018560.1:0-13561 GCA_026745375.1 Platyura marginata
TTTCCAAATAGCACTTTCGGACGAAGATGTCTTCGTCCGAAAGTGCTATTTGAAAAAAACACCAATTATAGTCTTAGAGGTCACTTAAAGGGGATACAAGATCTCATCCATTTTATCAAAAATCTTATTATTCTGAGTTTAACTTTCTTTCAATATTAAAAATTTGCTTTTTTAAGTCTTCTAACATTATCTCTATAGGAAGAATTCCTTTATATGAAATTATTCACTTATATGGAAGTTATGCTGAATTTCTTAATTTTAAATCAGTTCATGTCAACAATTTGGTCACCATGTACGAAGGAAGGTCACACATGGGCATGTTCTGAAAAATGAACAATTTTTGACTTCGAAAAGAACAAAAATGGAACTGTTAGCTTATGAAGATATCACTATGCCTACATATACATACTTACTTACATATACAATTTAAAGTACATGTAAATCTAAAAAATATATTCAATAATACTTACCTCAACACATCCTACAGATTGGCTTTCGATATGATATCAAAACTTTATTATCTATTCACTGATAACAAAAGAATCAACTTTGGCATTTAAAATATAACAAATTCCATTTGAGTTAACAACTACTATAGCTACAATAGTGGTTTTAATGATTTCATTTAAAATAATTTTAATGAAAATTAACCCAATACAATATACCTTACCCATCAATTATGGAATTTTTCATATTTTTATCCAGAGAGAACTGATTTATTTAAATTACATTTCACGCATGTAAACAATCGAAAGTTAAGACAGTGCGTTTACATAAAAATTGCGTTATGTATTGCCACCTAGTACTTACAATGAGTTTTCAGTTTTATTTTAAAATATTTTTCTTTTAATACAAAACAAAACAACAAAAATATGAGAACAATTCATTTACTTATGATATATAAGTTTTGTTCACACTTTAATAATTCACCTTTTGTTTTCGCTTTTTTAAAATGTTTTTCAGCATAATGATTATAAGATGAGACTGTCTATCTCTATATCTTTGCCTAACATAGAGGTGTAAGTTCGAGTTAGTGTATTAACTATGTGAATTTTAATTTGGATTTTTTTCTAAGTGAAAACGAATTTAAAAATATTTACTTATAAATAAGTATATTAGAACTGATAGCATAATGTGGGTTATTGACTTTCAGACTATTTGTTTCAGTTAGAAAACAAAAATGTGCATTGTTTTATGTCTGATCTGATTTAGAACAGTGACCTACTTAAAATAAATAATTACTTGTACTATGCTAGAAGATTATATCAGTAAATCCTAAATAGTGTATAGATACGCATTTTGTCTGTCTTTAATTTTTATTTTTATACCCTCATACATAACTCTGTACAATATTTATAGTATGCAAAGTAATGATTTTTGTTTTGGTTAAAAAAGTATATTAAAATGATAGCATGAAATTCCTCTTCTATTTATGTGGTTTTCTTCTAAATTTTCTTATATGGCCAATAAGTTAGTTTTGTAATCTTTTTTTTTTGAAAAATTTGACCGCATAAGTATAATTTGGAATAATATTCTTTATATCTAACCGAAGTTGCATTCGGTTTTGCTAGCAATTTAATAATTACACCAAGATGAAAAGTAAAAGTTTATTGTACCTTTTTAATTTACATAATTTTTACTGAAATACTTAGTTGTCAATTTGTATTATGTTACCAATAATGGTTGACAACATAATACGCGCTTCGGTATTTTCCACTTCCGTTCCGCGAGTTACAATTTCTTTATAGATAATTTCATTTTAACATTTTATACTTACATTGCTAAGTACGTTCCCAATTATTATTATTGAAAATCTATTTAAACCGATTCTTTTTATGTTATAAAGTGAAAATAATTTCAAATCGAGTTTATATTATATTATGTTCATTGCCTTTTCCTTCGCACAGTGTTTCAATAGGTTTATAAACTGCTAAGTCACTGAATAATATGAATGTTTTTGTATAGTATGTGAGTAGCATTCGAATAATTTGTTATTGCACCATTCATTATTTATTTATTTAAATATTTTTTTTTAAAGATATTATAGGTTTCATAATTAGTAATATACAACAGCATTAGAATTAAAACTAATCTTAGAACTTTAAACCTGTATTAAATTTAGAGATATTGAAAATTGAAGATGGTTTTTTTAACGTAATTTTAGTTCAATAATTTTTTTTCCCGAATTCAGAGGTTTTTTTGTATCCATGACTTATTCTGATGAATCTATTCAGTAAAATTTTTTTCAAAATCCTATTCTTCTCTTTAAATCTCTCTTAAGTTGAACAATAAAAAAAACTGCCTTTACTTACAATATTACTTGAAATACAAGCTATACATATAACATCATGTAAATAAACAACTTAATATTTTGGTTCCTCTAGTTAATACATATATATCCTTCTGTTTGATTTACTAACTTAACTCAAAATATATTTATATATAAGTTAGGTGCTGTTGTAGCATTACACAATTATTGTATAAACACCTAAAAATATATGACACACTCGTACGTTACTCGTATAAGCTGGTGTAACCAAGTACAATGTGCAATATATGTATTGTATAGTATATGAATGTGAGTATATATGTAATGTAGGTAGTTATACTAAAACTCAACATTTTTTCAAACAAATCAAATATTTATTTTTTTAATATTAAAAAAGGTATGTTTGAGTCTTTTTCAAGACCAATAAAAAAATATCCGCAGTATACACTAGCCTAAGTAACGTACTTAAATAAATAAAATCGTTTTAGCCTATTTTGATTTATATATATTCTTTTAATGAGATATTGTTTTGCAATTCATATGCTAAATTTCAATGTCATGTGACGGGGCACTGACACGTTCAATGTGTTGGAATGGATATTTGTAAATAATAAAATTATGCATGTTATTTAATGTTTATAATGTGCCTGTATGCATTATCCATCTGTATTATTTATGTAAGTTGTAACTTGTAAATCAAAATTACTTTATTGATATTTAAGTACTTATCTATTTCGTCAATTAAATTTCTATATACTATGTAGTATTTAATATTAACAGCGTTATAAATTTATGTGTATGTTATGCTTTTAAAAACTTATTATTAGTACTACTATAGTGACCAAAGCCGATTGGTAAATTAGGACTAAAATTAATCTATAATAATCTATCAAGGAGCATTCGTTCGAAATTATATTTTTTACGAAAAGTCTTTTGGCAACATTGTAATGCATATGATAGACCGCCCATTTTTTATTTTTTTTTAAATACAAACGTTCGATTGCATAGAATATCAAGTAACCATATACATATTTATTTCAATTAAGAAACAAACCTACTTACCATATATTCTTACGTATATGCAGATACTTACACTTAAAATATTTCTTATTGGATTTCATTTTTTTATTTATCGGATGACTGAACAAATGTACCAAAAACACAAAACTCGTGAGCCAAACATCTGAATTGTGAACAATTGTAAGTTTTACATAATACAATACCTAAGTAAACAATTGAAATTACACAAATTACTGTTTGATAAAATGAAAATAGTTATATTTTGCCTCTTAAATAGCATAAAATATGTTATTTATACAGAATAAAAACATAAATAGCTTTTTTTTTATGGTGAAGTAGTATTGGTTTAAATACAAATAAATCTAATGGAACTCTATCGGCCATAGCTTAAGAAAGAATGTGTCACAGTGTAATGTTCCTGGCTCCTGAAACACCACTTATTAATTTAACTCTAAACAAACGCACATTTCTATTTTAATTATATTTTATTAATTCATTTAGTTTCTTAACCTAAAGGAAGGGAAGGGTAAGTAATTCACGTGACTTATATTTATATCGATTCCAACCGACCCCTTGATCTTCCGTTAGCCGTGGCGTCATATGTTCAGCTTGTTGAATCAATGTTTCTGTATGTTATGTATGATTTGTTGAGTGACTTTATATGTTGAGGAAACGTTTATTAATAAATATTCTCTGTTTCAACGTTCGTGGAGCTCTCCCTAATCATCATCATTTTTCCACCTCGTTCGCCATGACCGCTGTTAAAGACTTTGTTCATCGAACTCAAGCTTAGTATGGATGGCGGAGGGATATTTAAATAGGAATATAGATTTATACTTAGATTTAATACATAACTATAGACATAATTCTAACATGCATTGTAGCGCCCGAGAGGGACGTTACAATAGCAAGTCTATACAATCCATAAGAAAACAGTGAAAAGGTTGATTTAGAAACGCAGAACAGTTGAAAGTAAAATCAGTTGAGTGTTAGGCGGTGATAGTAACTTAAGTTACAATTTCGTTCCGTATATAAAATTTGTTAATCTTAACTCAATCACAACTAAATTATTATAACTACTTAAGTATATAAGTAAATATTGCCAATAGCAAAACATATTAAAGAAGTCTTATAGTAGGGCTCAAGATATCTATGACCTAATCTTCCAAACAAAAGTTTTTTTATACATTTTAATGAACGTATCAGATCGTTTTGTTAAGCTATATATACATACTTTTAAGTTTATTCGCACAATCTTATTCTATTGAGAGACCATGAAAAACAATCTTGGTAAGGCTTTGTATATTAAGTCTTCTAAGTTTATTTATCTTTTATTATACTTTGTGTAATACTTTACCTATTGTAATATGAAGCTGCTTTATCAGAATTATTATGCTTATACATTGCTACATTTGTATCATCTACTTCAATTATGTCCGCAAACAAGTGAATGGTTTGGATTGCATGTCGAAATCCAGAGATAAAAGTATGTCAGTCAGAAATCATGATTATTTAATATATGTACCTACTACCTACATATGCAAAAACCCGTAGCTTCCATAGGAGCAAATGGAACACTGAAACCGGACGTATATTGGCGCATAACCTTCTGAAGAATAATATAAATAATATGACAAAATAAGTCAGAAATACAGAAAATATCGTATATATTGACTCCGCCTTGTGTTTCTTATCGCATTGCATTTTTTTATAAAGTAAGTATAGCAAAAGGATTAAGTAAAACGACTATTTGACTATATCGCACATATTTTAAATTTTAATTATTTTTAAATTATTTCAGAAATTATTGTGCAAAAATCGGTATTCATGCTTCTAAAATATTTCAGTTTTAGACTAAGAACTATAGTAAACAACACTTTTTAGTTTTCTCAAAAGAGTACTTATTCCCAATGTGTCACTGTTATTGCCGATGTACGATATGTACCTTATATTATGAGACACGATGTTATTTATTTGAGCCGGGCGTTTAAATATGTACATACCTACGTGTATACACAACAATTTTTACTATTTTTAATTAAATAAATTCAGAAAGATTTGGAAGATGACTTGTAATGTAAGTTGTAACGTTTGGAGAATAAAAAGGTTCCAAATAATTTGCATGTTTCTAAAGTGAACGTGAACGTTGCCTCTCTAAATATAAATACTACAAATACTTATAATGCCTTAAAAGAGATTACAAAAAGAATATTGTTCATTCGTTTAGTGTCAATTCGTTTAATGTCAATTTATACTACAAAGTTAATTCAATTAAGCAAATCATATTTATGAAAGTAAGAAAATTATAAAATTATACGGAATTGATTATAGAAGTGTTAGTATTATTATCTATATATGTATGTATGTGTGTATAAATATGTACATATATGAATTTCACGCACTTATACCTATTTTTGAATGTATTCACCGTCATTTAGTTATTATGCGAGATACACAAACAATTTTTTATTGAACTGTTTGGTTGATTATCTGACCTTCAGCATTCAGTAACAATAATGTATTTGTGGTAATTTTTAATTATGATTTGTTTATAATAAAATTGTAAACTTGTTTTATCTTTAATGATGAGGCCGTGGTCTCTAAAGCTAAGTTAGATCACATATTCACTATCTGTTTTCCATTATCTTTTATTGTTAGGTAATGAATTTTGAATGAATTTTTCTTGAGATAATTAAACTTCTGTTTCGTAGAGCATTTCATAGCAAATATAAATTCTATCCTTGGAAAAACCTGATTTTTTTTAAGTTTATAATCAAGATTATTCTTGAACTTCGCTGATATTATCTTCAATTTTCTAGATTCCAAATCGTCGCAAATAGTATTCATTTTCGTATTTCCAATATATGTATGTACATACATACGAGTCTATATTAAGTATGTATCTTTAAAATTAAATTTCTTATTTTGGTGAAATTGATGTCGCAAAAATAATTTACTTGGTATGTATAATTAAAATATTGAAACAAAATAATTTTTTTTTTTGTTAAAAATTCATTTTTAATATTTTTACAAATTTTTGAATACATTAAGGTAAACAACTGATACTTTTTTGACATCGAATTTCTGTTATGAATTTCCGGTTCATTGAGTAATGTAACTGTGTATTATATTATAAAATTTCTGAATATCACTAGCCAACCTAAAACCACAAAGTGTTTAGTCACATTTTCGTAATACATAAATAATAACAATACTATTGCTTAGAAGCATTTATTTTATACCTATTTATGTAGGTATATGCATCCAGAGATATAGTTTAACTTTTAGCAATATTACTTATTTAAAAACACGCGAAAGTTATACCTATAGCTATATCATATTGAATGGTTTTTATTATTTCTATGCTATGAAAAGATAAATGAGCAATTTGAAAGAAATATTATTACAAAAATGTAACAAAAAAACCGTTTTGTTGTACTTGAGTGAGAAAAAAACAGCTATTCTAATTGTTTTTTATGTGTCTTACTATTTAACTACATTCAATTAAATCGTTTAACGGACCGAATTTTAATAAATTATTTGTTTACAAAAATGTCATAGAGAATTCAGTAAAGGACTGCACTGCACAGTTAAGAAAACAAATATTATTTTACATTTATGTTCATTTATCAATAGGTTACCTAACAAAAAAATGTGGTTTCAGCTTTTAAAATTGTTTTACAAAACTATTATTTGTACCAGGCACGAAGCGTTTTTAAAGACGAAAGAACATACATTATTTTCTAAGTACTTATATTCGAAGCCAAAATTTTTATTAATTAAATTATTATCGATAGATAATAGACAAGTGTACAACTTTAAATTTAATGAACCAATCCAAATTGTGACGAAAGTACAATTTCATCAAAAAAATCTGTCATGTGCTATATACATACATACATACATATACATAGATAGAAAACCCACGAAACTATGTAGCATAATATTGTAAATATTCTGAAAACAATTAATACAGTATTCAATGTCATGAATAAGTCATTTAAAATCAATTATTTATCATTAACCAACTCAATAAAACTAATTGCAAACAAACAAAAATATTATTCGTACCGTATTCATAAAGTGTGTCCCCATTGTTTTTGTGTGTGCTAAAGTGATGATATCGTCGTTGACATGCAATTTGATAAGAGTAAAATCAGTACAGATCCATTCACTGTATAGGTCGTTAAAGTTGTTAACATTATTTATTGAGTTAAAAATTCAAATAAATATCTAATGGATATCTAATGATTATTATACCCAAACAGTATAGGATACTACTTAAATCCGGTAGATCATAATATGAATCTAAAAATGTAATAGATAGTCTTATCCTCCTAGGATTAACGGTTCTTAAACTTGTTTAATATTAATTGGTTAAAAACAGTTAAACATGATCGTTTCTACAAAAATCACAATTAAATTAATTAAACTAAACTTTCTGATAATAACATTTTACAACTCAATTATTAGACGGATATTAATATATATAATAATGAAATAAAATAAATGTAATATTTTGCGGTTTAAATTTTTGTTAATGAAAATGTTTGCAACGAGACATTTGCATAATTTATTTCATTTTTTTATTGTTACGCACTACAACACTACATTATTGTATGATTGCTAATAAAACTAGTAAAACTAATTATAAATAACCATACATACCACGTATAATTTAGCCATAAAAAATCAAAAATGATTGACTGGTGTTCTACTATACTAGAATATTATGACTTTTTTCGAAGGTACCTAAGTACTTACTTTGCATACAAAAAGAACTCACTATCCACTATGATAAATTGTTTTATATCACTGCTGGATACATTTAAATTCTTTCACTCTTTTACCTAATGGCAGCTGAATTTTTATTTTTTATTCTGATACCAAATATAATAATCCCAACCTTCATTACAATTTTATACACTGAATTTTATGTATATGTATAATAACAGTGAGAATACTAAATTTCAGTTATGAAATAACTTAATCCGAAGAGCCCTTTAGAACTGTACCTTTCTTATTTCGCCTGACAATTATCACTGTTATTAATTATATATTCACTGGTTAACTATATGGTTCAAAATAACCTGGGTCATTAAATTGAAATTAAAAAAAAATTAAATAGAGTTCAATATATAACGACATGAAGTAAAATGGTTGTGTATAATTTTAAAAATCTTTTTTTAAATATAGCGGTGACCTTGACGTTAACTAATTTATTTATTACTATGTTTAAAAAATATATAATTATATAATAATTACTTACAAATAACTAAATAACGTAATTCATATTTATTATTTACCTATTTTGTGATAGACCATTGAACACAGACAGTACAAAATAAATACGTTTTTAATAACATTTACATATATACTTATATATATTTAAGTGTCTATATACCTAATGTACACATAATAATTTTGTTTTTTCTTTAAAATTGTAGATAGACCGATGGATCCGCCAAAATAATAATGGACCATATTTGGATAACCAAAAATGGGCGACTACTTTTTCTATTCATTCAACTGCTATTATTACATTTTATCGTGCCGATAACTTATGGTGGGACTATTAAAAGAGAAATCAAAGAAATCAACCAGAACAATAGTAGTAGTAACGTCACAAATCTGGCGATAACGCAATTACCATTTAATGTCGATTTTCCGGAACTAAATTCTACACGTGAAAATCGAATTGACGATAACAGTACGATTATAAAGCATGATGTTAACAATAATCACAACGATATATTGAATCTTCCTATTGAAACGACACGTTTTCATAATGACCACACCAGTACTGATGACAATAAAACATTAATCGATGCTGCCAATACAATTCAGAATACCGACAATGAATTACAAACCGAAAATATTGATCGAGATACCGCGGTCACCACAACAATCGAAGATTATCATTTTGATTTGAATAGGTGCGTATGCGTAGAAGTAATTACTATTTTTTTAAGATTGGTAGAAAAAGAAGAGCTCTTCAGAAAGGAACCATAAACGGTCCGAGTGTACTTTTCTTTCAAATCCCATTCTCACACAGGAGTTTGTTTTCTTAATAAAGGTGAGACCATCAGAACAGTTGGTATATTGGTAGTATTACCACTGTTCAGGTACCAATTTCAGTATATTTTTATATAGGGTATGAAAAGAAATTGAATAAATATCTTAGTCTGTGAAACACAGAAAAAGTTTCTTCATAATTGCAGCATGTAATTTTGACACATTGTTTAGAGTTTATCAACATTTTTCAGCAATAATATAACTTATTGATTATAGATTCATGCCTTTGTTAATATGTTTCACCCACCAAAAAATAATTGTTTTCGATAAACTATACTTAATATATTCTTTAAACTTCCAATTACAGATACACATTGGACTATAATCATCAAAATGATACGGCAACCAAAAAACCAATTCATATCAATGACATTGACAGAGATATACCATTAAACACCACCTACAGTCCAAACTACAATAGAACCAATATTAAAAATGACTACATACATCATTTTAATCAAATAATTCTAACAACACCGGCCACACAATTTTTCGATGAAAAGCACAAACAATACGAAACAGACGGAATGTTTGACAAACAATACTATGATGATCTGACGCATTTCAATAAGACTATGAACCATGACGAAACTGATTCTTTGGCACATGTTTCCCTTGACGACATTATTAGAGATAATTCCACCGATGAACATCATTCTACGATTTACTACAATAATGCCGAAGTTGATAGTACCATATACGATTTGGCAACAAATGAGATTAAAAATTCCACCGAAGCGAATGGTACAGTAACAGAGAAACGTGGCAAATATCTACAGAATTTGGGTGGTGATTTTAATCTGACTATACCAAATACAGGTGAAATATGGTCGTTAGCAAGTATGAAAAATGTTGAACATGACAAAATAAAAGAGGGAGGATTCATTAATATAACTTCAATCAGAAAAAAGTCTGACCACAGTACCAGCGATAATGAAACTATAGTTACAAAGCAATTAGCCGATTGGGTTGAAGTGATGAAAAATGATGTATTCTCCAATAATAATTCTTATGGCACCAATGAGACAATCTTTGAACATATTAGAACTATTCCACTTAATAATAGCATTATAATTGGTCATGACAGTGCAAGTCAAGAGAATCAAATTATAGCCGTCAATGAAATAACACCACCACCTCCACCGATGAATGTTTTAAGAAAAGAATTGAATTTGTCCACAGCGGCCATCAGCGAAAATAAAATTGATATCCAAAAATTGGATGAAGGTGTCGGAGAGTTTGATGTTGACATTATGGCTAAACTTAAAAACAAATCAGAAATTCATATAAGCAATAGAACTGATGTGGAATTAAGCAGAACATCTACAAAAGCAGATATTGATAAAAACGGTCTGCCCCACGAAGATGATTTGAATGTAATAAAGAAATTGATTTATCCGGCTTATGTTAAAAATACGACAGTTATAGTTTCTGCACCGAAATCGCTATTAATGCCACTATCAACTCTTGAACCAACAACTCCAATTATATATAGTACAACTGATGAACCAATAACAACATTACATCTAGATCAAGACGAAGAAAATCCAGTTAGAACTGACAATTTAATAAATCCTACAACAATTATGGAAATCATAACAACAACTGAAAATGGAACAGATCAATCATTAAAACTAACAACTACCATCGATGAGACTACAATTGACCACACCAATCCAACCACAGATGTAACAACAGTACAAATAGACACTTCCACTCATCGGTCGCAAAAGATTGATATTGATGCTGAGTCAAATACTACCAAAGAAGATATTCAAATAACAACACCAATTCAGGAAACACTTCTATTACAAGAATCAACTCTGAAACCTCAGCATATTGTAATAGATCCAACTACAGATGTTCCTCTTCCACTAAGTGTAGACGATACAATTAAAGACAATGCCATACATCGAACAACAGAAACTAAACCAACTATTAAACCGGAATACACAACGTCCGTAAACAATCTGAATCGGGATGAATTTAAATACAGTACAATCGCTGATTTAGATACTAATTTGGATGTGACCACCGTACATCATATAATTGGGGTAAAGCGGCATCATGAATTTAAGGGTATCGACGAAAATGAAACCGATGACGATGACTTTGACAATAGTCAACCTACAGAAAATATTCCTGGAAATATAGGAGAAATTGGTGGTATGTCATCAGATAGAACTGATGTAAATGCAATAATTGCAACAGCCGTCAGTATTGTCGGTGTCATTTGTTTGATTTTGTTGGTGGCATTTTTGGTAAGAATAAAATTGATTTTGATTATATTCAACCACCGAATGAATGTATATTTTTCCTTGTAAATTAGTTGATTATGAGAAAACGTCAAAAACAAATGACTTATGGTCAACGGTGTCGTCCGGTTGGTTTAGACGCATACAGTCTCGATAATGTATCAGTTTATAATAGTGTACGACGAAAAGGAATTTTACGAACATCAAAACAATCATATGGCAATGCAGCATTTGATGATCCATCACTTAAAAATAATTTGTTGACCATGTCTGCATTAGGTACATTTATGCAAAATAAACATGCCATATTTGATGAATTTAAGGAGCTGCCAACAGTAACAGCCAGAGCAGATGAAGTCCCATCAGGATGTGAACCTAAAAATCGGTAAGGTATTATCCTCTTGATACATATAGCAGATTAATGTATAACCATAGTGCCAAAATTTTGGTAGTATTGCTTGAAAATATTTTATTGCTAATTTATTAAAATAATAAAAGAGTAAGCTGTAACATGAATATTTTTCCAGATATGCCAACGTTGTACCATTACCGGAAACTAGAGTATATTTGAAACGACTAAATGATGATGATCAATCGGAATACATAAATGCCAATTATGTAAAGGTAAGAAAAAAATGTTGTGGAAAAACTACTTATATTTATTTTTCTATATACTTAATTAAATAGTAGAAACTGTAATATAAAGGAGTTGGATCCAATTTAACTATAATTAATTGTTTCGTAAACTTTGTAGATACCCAAAGATCCATCAAACTACTACATTGCATGTCAGGCACCATTAGAACACACCATTGCCGATTTTTGGCGAATGATTTGGGAACAAAGTTCACGTGTCATAATTATGGTGACCGATTTAACCGAAAATGGTATTGAAAAATGTGCCGAATATTTGCCACCATCATTTGTGCTCGATAATCATGTGACATTTAGTGATTTTCAAGTGACACTAAAAAATCGTGAAGTCAAAGATAAATATGCCGTTTCAACGATACACCTGAAAAATGGCACTACTGGTACATGGCGTGAAATTACACATTTATGGTATCAATGGCCAGATTCAGGTGTGCCAGGTGACGAAGCAACTGTTGTCGCTATGCTGCTGGAAGCAAGGAGTTACTTGAAAATAGCACAGCCTGACCAAAGCGATGAAAAAGTAGACTATATCTCCATTACCAATGGAACGACGGCTACAACAACAACAACAACATTAGAGAATGCTGTTATCGATAACACAAAGTCATTACAGAGAGTGCAAGGGTATTTGAAAGAGTTCATTTTATTTTTATGATTTATTTATAAATATGTATGTAGGCCTTTAACGGTTCACTGTTCACCGGGTACTGGACGAACGGGAACTGTGATCGCTTGTGATATAGCATTAAGAGCATTGGAACAGCCAACGAGATCGGTCGATATTCCGCAAATTGTTTACTATGTACGAAGAGGTCGCGCCAGTGCTGTTCTAACACGAGAACAATATGAATTTATTTATAAGGTAAAAGATATTAAAAATAAATGTAAAAGGAACTATTATCGTAAATTAATAATTTTTTCTAAATTTTAGGTTGCCCATATTTATGCAACTAAACTCGCAGGACCATTAAACGAGAACTGATTTTTTTTGTTTTTCGATTTTTTCATACTATGCTATTAATAAATTCACTGCAAAATTGTACATCACATACAATATGCTCATTATTTTTTATGTACCTACAATTCTACATATATTTGAGAAAAAACAACAACAAAAATTTACACACGTATTAAGTAGAATAAATCTAGATTATAATTTTAAATAATTTCGCGCGAACATTATTGGGTTACTTGTTTTTAAATTGTGATATATAAACATAAGACATTTTTACTACACTTGTATATATGTATGTAATTCTATTTACGCTCTAAGATGTTATGTATATTA
>JANSTT010018561.1:0-13559 GCA_026745375.1 Platyura marginata
TAGAATCGATTTTTTAGTTTGAAATTAATATCATGTATGTAGTTGTGGTCAGTAAAGAGTTTGCCATCAAAAACTCAATTTCGTCAAAACTGCAGATAGACAGTATTGAATATAAGCCCTCGATATATTATATAATTTTGAATTGGACTCATGATTTTTGATGAAGTTGTTAAAAACTTGGAAAGACAATAATTCAAAAATGGATTGAGATAATTTATTGACATTATGGATTTAAGGTTTTTGGCGTCGCGAAAACTCTATCATCGAAAATAGTCAAAATCTTCCCACTCCTTCATCCCCCCCACCCAGACAAAATGTTTTTTCGTGATTTCTACTACTAAATAACAAAATTTCAAAAAACTTATAGTTTTTGTGACTTTTTTTCAAATTTTTTTTTCATAAAAAACAACACTAACGCTAGTAGTGTCATATAGGTCTCTAATTTTGAATAATAATTTTGTAAAGCCTGAGTTTACAGTAATTGCGGTAATAGTCTATTATCAGTTTCATTCAAAACTGTGGAGCAGGAGTGTTAACTCGTTACAGATAACAGGATATATAAGTGCATTTTTTGCATTCCTTATACATACAGTAGACTTATCATCTGTGAAAATGATGATTGTATTGTTCGGTCAATCCGTGTCCATGGTCATATTTGTTACTGTAAGGTTTTCAGACCACCTCCGTTTAAAAAATTTAAGCCAATGAACTTGTGATACTATTTCAGTTCTCGATTCACCTTTAGATCAAGCTTCCTACCTCTATTGTAGATTATTTTAGAATTGATGGGACAAAATGTCTAAGTTATATTATCTTATATAAATGTAGATCTTTCGTTTAATATGTCCTTTTTTTCTGCAGGCTTTTGTAATTTTGCGAAGCTTTGTTCCTCTGAAATTTCTTATGAAATGTCATTTAATGTAATTGTTTCAACAATTTCTCTTTAGGAAGCCAATCGAAACCAATTGGTTATAGAACCAGGATTATTTTCAATTTGTCAATTAATATTTATTTTTAGAGAAAGAAATAATCAAAACCTTTTTTACCTATCTTTACCTATCTTTACCTATCTTTACCTATCTTTTTAACTTAAATAGAAACACTCCAATACAATTTCTAATTTTAGTTTAGATTGATTGAACTTGTGATAATAGTGATTCAATTCCATTATATACATACATGCAGAATAACTTCCCAGAGAGAATACACCTTTTGTTCCATATGATGATATCAATTTACTTTACTGTACAAATCTACATTCACATCTACATAAATATCTTTAAATGAACTTATGACGTATGTTATTATAATAATAATAAACAACATCAACAATATGATGAATATGACAAATCATTCAATAATGAAAGAAAAAAAAAATTATTAAATCAGATATCTACCTCTATACAAGATGTTTCTGCCTGATGGTATTAACCAGTTGGGTTAAACGACCGTCATCCACATATATCGGGTCTTTTGCCGCACATACAAATCGAGGTAAAATCCTGTCTGCATGTGTTATGCTTGATCCGGTCGATCAAAATAAATGCTGAATGTGCGGCTGGTTTAGCTGGTTCGAATGGAGTTGGAAATCCGATTAATAATTTAAATTTCTTCATATGTATCTTTGTGAAAGAAAGAACAGTTGTTCGAAATCGTTCCAACGGTGATGATGGTTGCCGTTTAATTGTGTGACTATGAAATATAATATAAAATAAATATATTCGTGGTTCATTATAAAGTAGTGTTTTTAACCAAATGATTTAAAATGCATTTTTGAATAGTTTTTTTTTTTAAACTAACAATCTGGTAGTTATTATAATGTGTACAAATCTGTGATTTCATGGAAAATATGTGTAATACTTAGTTGTTAAACGTAACTCAATAAAGTGAAAGTTGAGAGATTTTGTATAATTTCTGTGTACAATACATACAGCTACAAAGAAAAATGCAATTTTAATACATAACAATATTTCAACAATAATTTTCAATTTGGATAAATTAACACCGAATGGATACATTTACGTCAATCTCAAAAAAATAATTGACTGGCAGTCCATTGTCTGAACAAGCTGATATTTTGGTTTAAAAAAAATGCTTATTACTGCTGTTCATGATCAGGTAATAATATTGTTGTTAAGATAAACGAAAAATATTGTGTTTGAAGTTTTTTATAGGTACTTTCCAATCATTCTGTACTGTAGGTAGATATAGATTTATTTTATAACCGGTGCTAGTGGCGACTCGTGAATTTTGTTTTTTTTTATTCAATTTGATGGAATAATTGAATGATTATACGAACATTCTTTCTTTTGTATTTAAAATTGTTAAATAAAATTTAACTAAAAAAAGTTAACACCATTGTCTTTTACGCGACATTCTAAGTCGAAATATGTGTGTCCATTCGTCTGTCCGTCAGTTCGTCGGTTCGTCGGTCCGTGATCAAGATGCCGGCTAAACGGTTTAAGCTAGATAGCAAAATTTTAATAGTTTATTATGTAATCTTAGAGTAAGATCTCTATTGTATTAGGAGCAAATGGGACAAAAAATAGGGGAGGGTGTGGTACAGTGTTCATCTAATTTTGATATAAACCATTCATTTACTCGAAAGGTAGTCGAAATGTAGAAAAAATGAATATGACAACAATTATAGAGAATACAAAAATAAAGATTTCATTCATAGACCAAAAAGTTGTACGACCTAGTTTACTCGAAAAATATTTGAATTACGGAAAAAATGAATATATCAAAAATGATAGAGAATAAAAAAATAAAGATTTCATTAATAGACCACAAAGTTCCACGATCTATCGTTATGGCGTTGCAATTAATTTGATGTTATTTCTAGGGTTTTTAATAATCATTTGTATTCAATTTACCCAATTATATTTATTGTACAAACAAAATATACACGAACAAAGTCATTGATAATTAACAAGCACTCATACGGATATATTATAATCGACGTAGCCAAATATTCCTTCTTTACTGGTTCTATTTAAGTACTTCTATTAAAATGACTATTTTTTACTTCCACGCACTAAACACAAAAGTCCTTTCACATTTATATTTTGAAAATTTAAAATTCGATTTCTCCACAGTTTGAATCGTATAAATTTAAACAAAATTTAGATTATCAGTATCACTAACTATTAAAATATTTGGACAATTAACGGATTTACACGGATTATAGTAAGAATTTCAGAGATACTTTGCATAGACAAAAATAAAATACACGCTACGTCACTGTATATTACATATATACATTATGTACTTATGGATACATCCATATACATCTCATATCTATTTCTTTCTATGTATGTATATCTGCTTAATCATAAAAAATTAGAACAACAATAAATGTGTATTTCTCTTTTACGCCGAACTTGATAACATTGCTTCTTGATTTTCTGTTTTACATGGCGATTGATGTACAATTAAGAGACCAAAAAAAAAAAAAAAAACTCAGGTGTTCCATTCCATGATAATTAGAGTTACGATTTATGAATGAAAATTCCCTACATATTTGTGTACGTAAACGATTAGCCATGATCTTCACAATAATTTCCTAGAATACAATTTTAGCGACATCAATCTTCAATTTTTTGTTATAGGTGGGAAAAACCATAATTTTTTTTTATCAATCAATTAATTAGGTACAATGTACGATGACAAAATGTTTAAGCTCTGGGGAAAGTTTTATCAAATCTGTTTTGAGCAAAACAAAACAAATTTTGGATTTTCCAAACACATACATACTAATATACAAACACACACATATTACATAAATATGCTTATGCTCATACATTTTTTGTCTGGTCAAAAATTGTTAATAGACAATATTTTATATTATGTTTGAGTAATGTAATGACTACCTACTTATAATTAAGTAATTACATATTTATAATAAAGTGATTAATTTTTTGTTCTAGAAGTACATTGAATCTCTATCGATTGCCGAAGCTGAAGATTCCAGTTACGATTCCGATGGTGATACAGATGATAGTCATGCACAGGTATCACGAACCACTAGTGATACACTAGGCCAGGAATTTGCCGAATACGTTACTCAACCTCTGTCCGGACAGGTATAATCTGAAATTGTCTACAATAATCGATTACACATTAAAAACTACAATTAAAGGATCGATCCCCGGGCTATACACAACGTGTAGAATTTGCATTAAAACTTGGATATACCGAGCGGCTTGTTCAAGCAGCCCTAGCACGGTTAGGACCGAATCCAGCTCAAAATGAACTACTAGCTGAATTAATTAAACTGGGTGCGCAACAGGGAAATCGTGGCGAATTTATATGTGATGCACCACTATCATCACCACTATCCGATTGTTGTGTTGAAGCGACAATTGGGAATTGTGAGGAGATTTGTAACAATGGTCTGCGACCAATTGTTATTGATGGAAGTAATGTGGCCATGAGTCATGGTAACAAAGAGATATTTTCATGTCGTGGCATTAAGTTGTGTGTTGAATGGTTTAAAAATCATGGCCATAAGGATATTACCGTTTTTGTGCCAAAATGGAGAAAAGAAAATGCACGTCCCGATAATCCAATTAAAGATCAAGAAATATTAACGGAATTGGAACGTGAACGGCTACTGGTTTTTACACCATCTAGACTGGTGTGTGGAAAACGGATGGTGTGCTATGATGATAGGTATATTTTAAAGGTACGATGAGTTCTTTTGTTTTATTAATTTCTCTATCTATCTATCTCTCTTCTTTTTTCGTTTTTGCTGATAATCTTATGTACTCCACAGTAATCTACCGTGAGCGGTTTTTTTTACTGTTTTTTATAAAAAGAGATATATACGAAATGTACGGTACGCATTTATTATTAAAAAAATCAAGGAAATAGCCAAATTTTTTATGCTATTTTGGATTAAGGGAAATAATCTGACGTGACGAGCCGAATCTGATTTCTTAGGTCTTCGTTATTATTGTACAATGCGTTTCGAGTTGTTTTGGTCTAAAAGAAAATGAACATTTCATAGGATTTATGGGATTTTGCCAACTGAACAACCTAAAACTTCGTGAAAACTATAAAAGGAGAGCATTGCCTACGAACATAATAAGCTGGAGGACTTTCTCTATATATATTATCTCGTGTAACGTTTATCCTTATAGATTTTTTTTGCTATTTTAAGCGTGTGTGATTTACTGAGAAGAGAACATTGATCCACGATAGGTCAATAGAAAAATTATGAAAAAAGTTTTTTTGCTTTGATTGTTGTCTTACTAAATATAAAAACCTTTTTTCAGTTAGCATCTGAGAATGACGGAATTGTTGTATCCAATGACAACTACAGAGACTTAGTTCAGGAAAGTTCAGAATTTAAAAAAGTTGTTGGTGAACGAGTTCTAATGTACTCATTTGTTAATGATCGTTTTATGCCACCAGATGATCCGTTGGGTCGATCAGGTCCAACATTAGAAAATTTTTTAAGAATTCAGCCAAAGTTAGTCTCAATCTTTCATGCCTCTTAGAATTTGTGTTAATTGTTTTTTTAAATTTAAAATATTAGAAAAGGAGATCCTCCTCCGCCATGCCCTTATGGAAAAAAGTGCACATACGGAAATAAATGTAAATTCCATCATCCCGAACGTGGTAGTGGCCCACAAAAGACTGTTACAGAACGTTTATCGGAACATGCAGCACGTCATCTATCAGCCCGAAATTCCGATGGGCAATGTAAGACTATAGTTCAAGGTAAATCATTAAGTGTGCCATTAAGTAGTAGCGGCGAAACTAGTCCGGTAAGTGGATGCGATAAACGTAAACCCCTAAGCAGAACACGATCTGGCGTTCCTGATTGTACATATTCTGCTAACACAACATTAGATTCACAATTACAATGCTTTATTATGGCTCAACATAATGTGACTAATTGGGATCCATCGTGCCAACGTATTGAATCACAAGGCTTTCCAAAATCTCATAGTATTGAGAACATATCTCGTGAAGCATATGCGCATACGCATAATAACTATTCGCCTATGTGGACAAGACAAATGCCACCACAGCATAAACAATGTTCACCACAACAACAGCAACAATCTTGCACAAATGTCTCAGAAAATGATGATGGTAACAATTTACATAGAAAACTACAACGGCAGCTTACCTTAAATCCAGCGGGTTGTGATCCTAGAATATATCAATTGCAACGGGTGGGAATGAGTCAACAACCTCCACAATCACAGCATCAATCGCAACAGAAGCAACAACAACAGCAGCAGCAGCAGCAACAACAACAACAACAACCTCAGCAACAATCAAGACATCATTCACCACATCGTCCTTTAGCACCATCCCTAAGTGGACCACGTACGCATCATCCTTCCCAATGGGATTTACATCAGGTAATTAATAATTTGAATATATCACTTCTTAAGTAATACTAACAATCTATGGATGTACATTTAAAGAATGTAACAAGAATATCATCAGCTCCAGATCCATCACGTCCATGGCACGGTGGTGCACCACTATCATCAACATCTGAGCCACATATAAATTTATGGCCTCAGCATCGGGCTGCCACACCAATATTATCCGCACAGGATCATCGTCGTCATTTGCATTATCATCTTGCCAGTATATTTCCTGAAGATCAGGTACAAACAGTAATGCAAATGTATCCGGACGAAACGAATGCACAAAAAATATGTGCAGCTATTTTAAATATGTTTCCGAAAATGTAAGAAATGTTAAGTCAGTAATTTTGTTTCTTTTTTTATTTAGTTTTTTTTTTTTTAAATCTTATCTTCCAGGACACAGCCATAAAGCCTAGCTTTTTTAAATTTTAAAATAAATTAAATTAATAGGTATATTAGTGGAATTTTTAGATTATAATTTTTAAAATTAGATTATTTATAACGTAAATATAAAAGAAGAAGAAGTTATTGGAACTAAACAGCGCACAGCGTTTATTTATATTCTAAAAAATATGTAATAACATAATTTAAATATTATAGACTACATATGTAATACATACATATATATACATAGGTTAAATTACGAAAACGCCCAACATAAATTTTAATTTTTTGCCGCTGATGAAAATACTAATTAATTTTTTTTTCTTTTAAACACAATGCTTGATTTTAAGTTTTATGCTAAATGATTAAACGATGCACAGCAGCATACTTTTTAAATACATACCTACCTTCATACCTACATAATTAGATTTTATAGCTATTCCAACTTATATGCACAGATACCAAATTAAAGGCAACTCATTAGCCTATAATTCATTTTCAGATGAAAATAACTTAAAAGGCATACCTACTATGGATGTTTAAAAAAAATAAGCACTATTTGACCATAATGGGCCACATCAATTTAAGAGAACTTTTTCTATGCTCATATTTATGCTCCTAACCTAGATTTCCCCTAGATGGCAATTTAAATCTTAGAATTTTATTTTAATTAATCTTAAATGAAAAAATAGTCTCCCTCTGAATGAATGGTATATAGCTTGGCGAATGTTTGGAGTCAAATTATTCAAAACATTTGGAATTTTTCGCTAAAATAACTACCGTTTTTAATGTTCACCCATTTATTTTGCAAATAGCGTAGCCAAATTGAAATTGTTTTTAAATTAATGCCACTTTTTAGTAGGAAATTTAAAATTTCCTTGTCAATACTCATGTTTTCCTTAATTTTTCATATAATCTAAAATCGGACACTTATTTCTGGGCGTAGAGAGAGCATTTTTTTAGATTTACAAACATTTATCCAGTGGCTTATTTTTAGTTTAGCTTTTAGTTCTCACTAAATGTCATGTCAGTGGCAAAACCATCATGTACTTGAATACGAAACCTCATTATGTCTCTAGTTTTGGTTTACATTATCCTTATACTATATAATTTGGTGCATTACAAATTATACCCTAAGTGTAATGGTAATATTTTTTTGATATAATTTCCCAGCAAAAACAACAACAACAAAAACCATATCAACAATTTGACCAAAAGTTATACTGCTGTGTACCTACCATAAGCGATAAAAAAAAACTATCATAATAGTTTAAAAATTGAAGTAAAAAACTTATGTAATTTGCGTTGTTTATGTAACTTCATATTGGAGTAACCATAATTAAGTATATGATATTTAAAAGAAAAATAGAAAAAAAACATTTTATTATACAACAAAAAGAGAGGATAAAATCATACAAAATATACAAAAAAAAAATAAAAAATATTAATGCATTAAAAAAAAAGTGTCAATAAGAAAGGAAGTTAACAATTTCTACTAATAAACAAGTGTTTTTATATTTTTATTGTAAATTTAATATATACACACACCCAAACAACCTAAATAATTGTATATAAACAATACATACATATACATTTATATAAAAAAAAACAAATGACAATATTATTTTCAGTTTTTAATTTTGTTTAGAAGAACAAAAAAATTATAATGGCGCCGTAAAAATGAAATATTATTCATAATATAAGTAGTTTGATACCATGTATCATATGTGAAATATTTTTTAATAGTTTTTTTTCATTAGGTTTTTTATTTATATATATATACTATCTACTTAATAATATGCTAGTATGTTATTGCATAGCAAAATTATCTATGTATTCAATTTGATTATTGATTATTAATTACCTACCTCTTACATTTTACATTAAATAGTTTAAAGTTATCCATTTTGTCTTCGAGTTTAATAATTATAGAATCATACTATACAATGTTAAGATTACCTCTCGAGGGCCTTCTAAATTGATTAATTTTCTTATGAAGACTTGTAGAAAATTATTATTAAATTCATGGCAAAATTTAAAGCGCTCAGCGCTAGATCGGCCTAACCCACACAAATTTGTCGAAACGAAATATATAGTAAAAATCACATTTTCAAAATCTACAAAACACAATAAAGAACTTAGGTGTATGTGGTTCTGTTTTGATAATATACATGAAAAACTCACATCATTTGAATTATTTTAATTTTTTAGTCGATCGGCCTAAACCAATTTTTTTGTTTAAAAAAAAAATTATTAAAAGTTTTGTTTCTGTATGAATTGATGAATTAATCAATAAATTTTCCGTTAAAATAACGTTTTTGTTTCAAACTCGATTATCTCTGTTGAAGAAATTTGGGATTAGGCCGATTTAGAATTGAGCGCCTTATTTATAATGAGATCTCTTAAAACTATTATGTAGAATCGAGGGTTAGTTTCGATTTTTATTCACGATTAACTTTTTTATATATATATGGCAGTAGCGTACCCAGGCAGGTAAACCATCATGACCACTTACATATACATTAGAAAGTTACACAAGATTACAATTTTTAGTGTGGATATTTTATTTTTACCGTGAGTTTCTTAGTATCTCTACACATCAAACATTGAATATCGTTTTCGTTGACAAAATTTGTGTTGCCAAAATCGAGTACGTTGGTAGGTTCCAAAAGAATATTTAGATCGTCGACACACCTCAGAAATTCAATGAATGACAATCGTTCGCAAACATGTATTTAGTCGGTGAAACACATAACAGTATTTTGAATCTGTTTAATGTTTGTTAAATTATGAGATTGTTTGTTAGTTTTGAGTTTTTTGTTATATTATCGTATAGTTATCTTGTTTATCGATGTGTTTACGTATAAAAAATGATTTATATGTTAGTCGTGTTCCAGAGTGTTATTCTTTTTTTAAGATATGTGTGTTTTTCAAAATTAGGGTAATTATTATGGTCTTGAAGTCTTTGCTCCATTGTTTAACGTTATTTTTCTATAATCATTTGTTAGACCTACATAACTTTGTAACTTTTATGGCCATCTCCTCCACACGGGATTTAGTAAATCACGTCAAACGTCATTTTTGTAGATATTGAGTCTTTTAATTATGAAATTCTTCTGAGTGCATCCCCCCTTTCGTCCCCCGATAAACTGACGTAACATTAGATGTTTAAATAATAGGATTTTTTTTGAATAAATTTATTTTGCTCCAGGCCTTTATAATGCCATACACATGTTGTTGTATGATAGACTTAATTTTATGTAATTTTCGGTATAGATTATATTGATTGAAGATATAAAAAAGTTATCTAAATCCAAATAATTCGCCTGGGCACGCCACTGTACCTTAAACACTATCGATTCCTAATATAAATGAAATTTTGGCTTCATTTGCCTAAACCCTAAATTATATATAGAGTATATTGACAAAATTTTACGGAATTCCACTTGAGTGGACCAAGAATTCCACACGAGTAGTTAATTCCATTAATTTTCTAATTATTATTACTAAATTTAATCATAAACATATTTTAATAGCACAATTTAACAATGTTGAGTCCATAATTAGTTAAATCTCTTATATAAACACAGTTTGTAATAGCAAAAGTCATGGCTATGGCATTTTAATAAATATTGCCAATAAACTAATCAATTTAACGCAAATTTTAGTTTATTTTTAATTAAAAAAATTTTTTTTTTTTTGTAACTATCCAAAATTTTAACAACGTAACTAAAATAGATTATAAGCAACAAACATAATAATCATCTCCTATAAAATACTTAAAAATATTGTTGTTCGATATACATATATTTTATGTAGCTAAAGAGAAAAATAAAGAAATTTATGTATTTAAAAGTAAAAGTAAAAAAAAAAAAAACAAATAAAAAGTTTAAATAAATACAAAAGTCGAATGCTATGCATAGAACATTTTTATAATGTTGTAAGATATTATAAAAATATCACAAAAAATAAATATTAAATGTTAATTTTTCCAGTTGAAACAAATTTAAAATTATATTTGAATATTAATAAAAAAACAAAAATTATAGATAACCATAAAAACTTATGTTTTACTCTTTTCCCGTTATTATAAATATCGGCTATGAATTCACTTTATGGACATATTTGAGAAGGTAAACTTCAATGGGCTTGGGCATATTTAACTGAATTGAATTGCACGAGGTCCTAAGCTGGCAATTCCGTCTACTACAAAATCTCAGAAAATTACATTAAACTAATACCGCATAATCAAACTCACCTTGTCCTAATCAACGAAAAAAATACAAGTTTGGATCCACACATGCTGGACAAAAATTCAGTTCCTTCCGGTTTTGAAGATAACGCTATGCCAAAAAAATACTATTCCTCTAATCGACGGATAGATGCTTCTAAAGGGTAGAAACAAACAGAATTTTTTTTTCAAAATTCACGAATTGAAAGATTCCTCACCGTACACTCGCTACCAAAACTAAATTCTATCATTTTTCCTTTGAATAGCATGTTAATCAAAGTATGTTAAATCAAATATCGGATTCTTCTAATTACTTTTATTTACTATTACTAGTCATAATATGGGGCTAAACTTAACAAATTAAAATTGATTTGCGGGACATTTTTATTAAAAAGGTAAAGAAGCAAAAACAAAATTGGTATAAAAACATTAAAATGACAAAAAAATCAATAATTACATTCAATATTCCTGGCTTGATGTGTGAACAGTCGTACTTTTTGTTTTCGTACTTTTTGGAAGCAATGGTCCCAAAATATTTGGTAAAACACCGCCCTGTGAAATAACCACACTCTGCAGTAATTTCGACAGTTCATCGTCATTTTTAATAGCTAAAAGTATATGTCGTGGGATAATTCTAGACTTCTTATTATCTCGGCAGGCATTTCCAGATAATTCCAAAATTTCCGCAACAAGGTACTCTAGAATACCGGCCAAATAAACTGGACCACCAGTACCAATTCTTTCTGCATAATTTCCTTTTTTTAATATTCTATGTATTCTTCCAACGGGAAAAACAATTCCTGCGCGTGCGGCACGGGTTTGTCGTTTTACAACTAGAGAGAGAAATAAATAAATAAATACTATATCCATGATTAAAAATTAAATATTTATTACTTTTTCCGCCGCTCATAATTTTCTTTAGATTAATAAACTTGATTAAAGGCAAATTTTGAGTTAGTTGACTGATTTTTCTGATTTCTCTGACTGATTTTCTCACGTACGAAAATATTATAAACCAAAACAAATTTACGGAGGGAAAATAGAATGACATAACCAAACAAACGCTTGTGACCGCTTTTCGAAAATGAGACCGTTTAATTGAAAACCATAGATCTTAATACTGAAGATGGTGTATATTAACTACAGATGGTGTATAATACAGAAGGTTAATACAAACAGAGAGGACAGATCGAGTTAGGAATAATCCTAAAAAGGCGAGTTGAAATTCAACTATTTAACCTTATTTGAACTCAACCCTACATTAGGATGTTGAAAGCAGTGCTGTTCTTTTACTACAAAATACTTTTTTATAGTACGAGTTGTGGAACACATCATGTTTGGTTGGGATTTCTTCACCAATTATTATAATCTGACACTCTGAGACTCTTTATTCTCAAGGCTCCATGGCTAGGTAAAAAATTCATCATTGATGATTGCTTAATGTGCCAATTACTGGGGTTTCTACTCTAATGCCATTGCAGGTGAACGATTTCACAAATAAAATAAAAAATATAGAGGCGGCAACACTAATTGTCAAATGAAAAAGTAAACATCGTACATGTGGACTGTGGAGAGTGAAATAATCTTTTTTTTTTAAAGAGCTAAAACCCAGGTTAGAATAATTTATCAATTTATTATTTTAAATACTTTAAAATAAATATTAAAAAATTACTTCAGTGCAGGCATTAGATAATTGTAGTTATACTAATCAAACATGTCAGCCATTGCAATGTCAGACGATGAAGTTGATCATCAATCCCATAAACAACTTCTGGATGCCGTTGGACGCCTTACGAAGTCTCAGTTTATTAAAAAACCAACACGCAATGAACTATCTTATAAGAAGAGTGAATTTAATTTGATCAAAACAAAAAGTGATAACATCGTTGTACCCAAGGAATCCTTAGTTTCGGTTCAGGATTTGGCAAAGGTTTTAAATAGGACAAAGAAACATGTAACTATTGGAAAGGAATTGCAAAAGAATCAACGAAACAACAAATATTTAAATAAACCTTTAGAAAAACCTGTTGCCGATAGAATTCAACGATCCATTGGTTATGAGCGTGCAAAGAAAAAATTAAATCGCTGGAATGCTATTATTACTAGAAATCAAGCTACAGATCATTTGGTAAGTGTTGAAAATATTGATTATTCTATACTGAAGTTATTAGAAAATGAATCCCTTGCGTCTACATAATGGGCACTGAAATTTCCCATAGCGCTTACTACACTGAATCGTAAGATTCGTGTCACACAAAATTAAACACAAAAATTATGTTGACTACCTTTGAATATATAGGACAGTCTAAAATTTACTAATGTGTATATTCGGAGTACTTTCGACTCAATCAATCAATAACCTGCGAATTGACAACTATGTGCATTCTATTCTATAGTGTGTTACAATAAATTAGAAAACATTTGATAAGTTTGTTTGCATTGTTGCAATGTTTAACTAAAGTAATGGTGCGTCTAGGGTTACCAGACGTACTCTTTAAAGAGTACAAGTACTCTTTTTTAGGATCTTCTCTTTTTTACTCTTTTTATTT
>JANSTT010018562.1:0-13558 GCA_026745375.1 Platyura marginata
ATTAAGGCTTTCATCATGTATAAAGATAAAGTATAATATACAATTACTTATTATCTGTTAAATGAGAAAATACTTTAAAATCCACCACACAAAGATTCTAATGAACCGGAGATTGCAGCAAATGGTTTAAAAAAAAAGTTTCAAATAATTTTCAAATGTTCGGGACACCTTTTTTTCGGGTGAAAAAACCCTTCAATCAATGTCGAGTTTGGAGATGTTTTATGGAAAATGAAAAATAACTCTGAGGATATGATTATGTACACCCTGCTGTTTTTTTTCTTCATCAAAATAAAAAAAAAAGAAAATTTATTTGAATTTAATTTACTTTTTCGTTATTAACTTGAAAGTTTAATCATGGCAATTTCATTGAAACAATTTATTTTTCAAGTTGAGCTCGTTTGTAATAATTTTCAAAAAAAATGATGAAATATTGTGAGTATACTTATTTATGTACAATTGTACGTACATATCTGGTACGATCTAGGAGTACCTACTTTTATCGAATTTATTGGAAATAAAAAATATATAGGTGAAAAAACATGCTAATAAATTTAGAATTTTATGGAACAGAGTAATTAAAAAGGTGAACTTTGTTAATTATTTTACGTAACAGAATCTGTACATTCTATAACAAAATTATATGAAATATTAAACTGGAGACAGATTCAGAATTCAATTTTTCGATTTTTTTTCTCCCCAACATATCTCGTATACTTTCGATTTTTTTTTAACTTCTTCAGAAACAGTTCTTTAGGAATATTTTTAATGATAATGCTTTTTAAATCACTTCTTTTGTAACATTCTTTTTACATGTTCCATAAACATTCATTTCCTTCATATAAATCGATTAAATTATTAATTTTATTTTCACTAATTTTTTTAAGTTGCAGCCATTTTTATTACTCAAATGTCATGTCTCGCCAACGGTTGAAACGGTAGAAAGTATACTGTCTTATCTTAACGAAGACAGTAACAGTTTTAACAAGGAAAGTAGATAGTTGTTAATTTACCGTCCAGTCTTTGTTTTATTGTCTGATGTGAACGCCGGGTAATTCTATACGTTGCAAAAGATCTGACCAACAAATTACACATTGAACCTGAAAATCTATAATTTATCTTATTTTTTCTTGAATATTAGTAAAATAGTGTTGTCAGATAGTGTAAAATATCCCAAATTAATATTAGGGCCTTTTGTGAAATAACCATCAAAGTGTATTCTAACATTTCAAGCGTGTTTATGCTGACTATATTCTTACATATAACTTAGTTTAGTATTTATTTACTTTAAATAGGTACTTAATATATGGATGGTATGAAAAAAAATCTATCTTTTATTATTTCAATGATGTTCGGGTAACAATAATTTTTATAAGGATTGAAATACTTTTTTTTAAAAAAATCGCTTCACTAGAACAGTGTATATTTAAAATTATTTTATACTCAAAGAAAGTGTCCCAATTAAATAAGAAAAGCTTCATTGAAGACAATAGAACAATAGAACAAAAAGATTTTTCCAAGCGAGATATTCCAAAGCGTTGTATTAAAACCGGAGGATAAATCCGCAGCCAAGTAATAATTGTCAACGCCTTAATATAAGCACCTTACCTTAGCTGAAAAAATAGCGTCTTTTCACAATACTTAGTTAAAAGTTAAATGTGACAGAAGAATGTATAGAAAGTTGGAAAATTTTTTAGTCCCGGCATAATTAATGAGATTTATTTTCCTTCTTTTTTTTTAATGCCAATAAGTAGGTGAAATGAAATGTGACAAGTTGATAGTTCTATACTTATAACTAATAAAAATATAAAAACCTCTATAAGCATAAAGATTTTCCTTTTAAAAGTATGCAGTGATTTTCAAAAACTATTTCTGGGTATTCTTGAAATAAATAGTTTTAATTAGATGCTTTTTATAAATTTTTTGCTAGCTTCTTTCATCATTTTTATTAACTAGCGGAAGAGGTTCGAGAACTGATAAATTCTTTGAATTGCTACAACTTTGTTTGACAATAGTTGAAATCGTTCATAAAAAAATGTATAGATTAAAATTATTTTCCGCTTTTTAAGTTATCATTTTTTTTCTCTGTGTAACAGTATTTCTTTTACTTAAGATAAGTTTTCGTATTTACTGCGATGTAAAATATACGTTTGATCGTACTTTTTTCGAATAATTTCCTAATTGCTTATTTAAATAAATTTAAGTACGCATAAATAATTTTGTCTGCGGTCTAGGCCATTCACTCTTTACAGGCAAATAACTAAATTTAAATTGTAAATATGTACAGTGGCGGAAATTTGCGAGGAAACTTTTTAAATATGTATTTAGATTAGTTTAGACTTGAAGTTCAGCGCAATAAAATTACACCAACTAACAAATAACTTAAAATTAAAGTTTTGTAGTCAATTTTTTTTTTAAATTTTTGTAAATTCCTTTTTTACATGATACGAGGTTTTTTTCAAATCAAATTTTTATCATTACTTAGCAATCACTATTTAAATGAGTTAACCTCGGTTATTCTCATGACTAAATTGTACTAAAAATATTATTCTTTGCAATATATATGTATTATACATAAATACATATGTACAAACAATTATGTACATGAAACTTTAAATTTTCCATCGTTTTTTGAATGAAAATTGTCCGTACAATGTTTGTATAAAATACTGGCGAAAATATCCATTTAAACAGGAAATATGCAGAAAAGCACAATTTATGCAAACAAAACATTTTATTTTTGAGAGTTAAACCACCGAAATTGTAAAGATTTTTTAATAATAATTAATAGAAGGAGACACACTTTATTTAAAATATGCATTTGCATAAAATATTTCAATTACAATTACGCTGCCAACACTAAAGTGCTTAAACAGTGAGATATCACCACTTGAAGAGGGCGGTTCCTTGTGCTATCTGCTAATTTATGAACATTTCCAAGAGAACTACAATACATAATATAGACATAATGTATATTGCCTAGCCAAAAAAGTTAAATCCAATTTAAGTATTTTATCATGGCTTAGACTTTTTAGTTTTTTTTTATGTTTTTGTAGATCTTTAAAAATATGTCCAAATAGTTACTTATGAAGTTACATATCTAGAATTTTGTCCGCTACTGTATAGACTATAGAGAGACATTATTATGTATATCCATAAAATGATGTCAGCCAAGACAACTCTGAGTACTTAAGATGAAAAAATGACAATTACAATGTACAAGAGCTCAACAATGAAATCCATCTGACACTCCTTTGAATTACAACGCAAAACCAACATTAATCTACATAAAGTCATCAAAACACTAGCGGGAAGACATATCTTTGCAGTGTCATAAATATTATATGCTGGCATCAGCGAATAAAGTATATATAATAGGTATAATATGTACATTGTACATGTACAATGTACATACCTATAGATCTTATATATGTATATTGTCTTAAAAGTAAGTGGGCAATGTCATGAAGATACATTACCCACTTGATGTGGTTCATAATATTATTGTTACGTGTCACAGACGTGACGTAATTATTCGTATTTGCCAAAAAACAAAAAAACAAAAAAGAAAAAAAGAAGAAAAGAACAACAAAAACATTTTATCATTCTCTGGGTATCAAATATGAAGCCAAATTAAAATCTCTTGTCGTCGCACAATGTAATAAAAAGAATTGTGTCACATAATCCATTATATTGTAGTGCCATTTGTAACAATCCATCGGCACAATATTCCCATCAACCATATAGGTATTGTATTATAGTAATAATTTCCATCAATGATGTGGAAAAACTGCGAAAATCCACAATTGATTTTCAGTTCAACGAATGGTGCAAGAGACTGTTGCTTTTGCCAAATGCGTTCTCACACACCATTCATTTGGGTATTGTTGATCATTACCTCACACTATCACTGTCACTTTTTTTGTTATTATTTCTATCATTAAATCATTTTTACTAATTGCCACACATACGTATTACATTCCCACGAAAAATTGATGGTAATTATGTGTAATATCACTTGAACACAGAATGAAAAACACACTTTTTTTTCTCATTAGCACATTGCGAAAATGCTTAACATTTTCATGTCTTTGACAATTCCTATAAGCGGACACACTAGGCAAAAAAAAGCGAATTTAACTGTAGTAGTAGCAACGACACGTCTACATTCTGTTATTCTCTCTGCCAAACTGAATTCGGTTGTGGAGACATTCAACTGAAAATCACTATGAAACTGTATGAAAGGGCAGAGAAAGAGAAAAAGAGAGAGAGAATACAAAACTGAGCAAAGTATAATGCTCCATGATGTGATGCCACTGTAAAGTGGAGGTAATGTGGAGAGATACTGAACAAAAATAAAAAGGCGCTTGAAGTCATACTAAAAGTTTTTTTTTTTTTTTGGGAAGCATTAATGTTGGTTGTATGCTTAATGGTATCGATATTCTCGCCTGTAGGTTTTCTTTCTAATATAGTAGTTATAATGTTACGTTGCAGTACGTTACGTGACGTTGCATTACACTACACCAGTCAAAGTAGAATGATGCATTAACAAAAAACTGCCTTCAAATCGATCAATTGATGTAAATTCACATAATTCGTATGATTGGAAACACTCAACCCTTGATTTATTAGGTATTTTTTAAGACATTTGCAATCAATTTGCAGAATTTTAAGCGAAGATCGTACATTTAATGTTGCCTTTATACAAATTGGACACAATTGATAAATTTAACGCGTACCTAATAAGTCAAATGAAAATTTATTTTGTAAATTCTGATTTCCCAAGATTAATTGTGTAAAGTGTTAATTTTTATTTTGGACAACCCTTGTATCAAAAAGATCTTATTATTAAGATCAAATATTGAACAACAAAAAACACTTATTCATTGTGTTAAAGAATGAATTTAGAATTATTTTGATATTAAAAACGTAAAAATTAGATCTATTTTGGACAACCATTATTTTCTAAAAAAAAACTCCTAAATAGTTAAGGGGAAGATAAATTTAATAGACTATAATTTATTCTCAGTTTAACTAAAATATTTTATACCGACCGAAATGGCTCAGTCGATGTCCGCATGGTCCCAGGTTCAATTCCGATCTGACACAGAACAAGAAAATGTTTTTCTCTGGTGTGCTGACTTTAGTCTGTAGCCGGGTCGTTGGATTGCACTTAAAAACAGTTTAGAAATTGCATTATCTCAGAATGACAGTGCTTAAAAGGGTGTCAGGTAAAATAGCGAGCATTTGTAAGGTTTTCAGGTTTCACACACACGCACACAAAGAATATCAATGGGATAAATGTATATTCAGTAGTAATAAAAGGGCACAATTGTGTTAATTAGCAGATCCAGGATAGGATAGCATAGTAATATTTTATTTTTCTTATTTTATTTAAGTTAAAACAAAACGGATAATAATAATAATCAGTTTCGAGCTAAAATTTGGCCAATTGGAAGAGGACGGGTCCTAACTCATTATTTGCACAATTTTTTACGTTTCTTAAACTGACTGTAAAGTCAATTTGCAACCAATTATCTAACCAAAAACAAAAATAACGACATTTCGATGCCTAGAGATGGTGCAATCACACCCACCTGCTGTATTGTTCCCATTGATTGTAAAGTGTTCACGATGTTTTCACCACCGATCAATGTTAAACCCTGACCTTCATTCATTGTACGTACAGTAGTTATAGAGTGGACACATACAAATTATGTTCGAGTAAATTGCCTCTTCTATGGATAAGGTCAAATCCGCCATCAATTATAAAACTGCATGTTGTTTAAAAATCATAAAAAACAATTATAATTAACTATTTAGTATATACATAATTAACTATTTAGTATCATATATTTTACATCTACTAATAAATTTACTTAACGTAAAATGATACGCCAGCATAGCTAAACGAGAGATAACTAAACATCTTATGACCATTAAAAATTTATTAAGAAAATTAATTTCCTCCATTATGGCTTTAGAATATTATCAGATTATATTCATTAGATGCTGTGGAATAGAAAACTTTTGAATTATTAACTATAGTTACATGAGTATGATGCCCATGCCCATGCCCAGGTATCATATTGCCGAACACTTTATTGATTGTCGCCAGGGAAAATTAAATATTTTCCAGCCCAGCCGGATATAATGAAAACAATTTTTCGTTATAATTTACAGGCACCTACGTCATTTATTACAACGAAAACGATATTAATGTTCATTATAAGTACCATCTAATGTCAATTTATTGTTCGGAAAAGTCCTTTATTGCCATTTACGAACGAACGAAAAGTAAATTTTAACAAGAAGATAAACACGACAATTTAAAACCCTAGTTGTGTTCTGTGGCGGTATCAAGAAAATTTGCTTTGCGGCAATTTGTTTTTGTTTTTTTTTCTTTCTTGCACCAGAGAAAAATTAACTTTCTACAAAACATAATACATCCTGAGCCATGCTGATTAGATTAAATTTAAATTCGGTTCGGTCAGATAATAAAAGGATATGTGGCTATGGCAAGTGGTAACATCTGCGAATAAATTGCTGAATCTAGAAATATTGTAGTGTATCGTTTTTGTATACCTATACCGATATGAAATATGTATGTAGGTATGTGTGATATTATAGTCATTGCATATATCGCACCTCCAGTTCAATAGTGGTACATCTAAAAAAAGTGAACTTTTGAGTTAATAAATGCCAAGTTTATGGCAACGCGCAAATAATCCACTAAAGACTAAATAAATTAAATCGAAGTTAGTGGATTATAATTGATTTGTGTGCGTTGGACCATATGACAATGCCAGCGGGCAAATTCGGGTTCAAGATAATTGTAAGTAAGCTTTAAAATAAGGTATTTATTGCTTTTGTAGCTTTATACCATTAAAATGAGGAGTCTATTATTAAAAGATTAAGTACGTAGTGGGGGTCCCCCACGAAAAAATTATATTTCTTAAAAAACTAGTTTTAATCTAATATCAAAATATAAATTTTGTATTTTAAAAGTTAAAAAATGTTGTTTAAATAATAATTTTTTTTTTTAATTATTTTTATATTTTAATTTATTTCCAAATTTAAACGACGCATTTTGTATTTAACACTTTCACGGACGCAAGAATTTCAAGAATCCACTCAGAAAGCAAGTTATTGTTTTTCTTTCTTTCTAACATATACGTTTGAAAATTTACTATAAACTGCAATTGCAGTGACGACCTACTAGAAACTCTCACCATCACTGCAATTGCAGTGAGCGTCCGCCAATGTGTTAACTCATGCTCAGAAATTGTTTACCAAAAATTATGGAAGTTTAACCAAAATCTAGCAAAAAAAGATCGTGAACCAAATTTTTAAGATCAATTATCTCAAAATGTCCTTTTTTTGAAATAGCCCCTTATTGTACTGGAGGTACGATATCCGTGTTATAGCCGCTTGTTGGATTTACAGATATAGATATGGATTTACGGGGGTGTCTGTATATTATAGACTATGGGTTGTACGGTAAAGTTTTTGTTATCCATTTGAGAGTTTACAATGTGTGAATTTGATAAGTAATTAATGGCAGAGTTTACATATAATTTAAATTATTACCCGAATCTAGGAAAATAAAGTGCAGTAAACTTACTACTTAGTATACTTGATACAAGCAAAGTTATCTATAGAATGCGTATATATAGTACATACTTGTATACATGTACATGCGGCAATAACACACTTATACATAAATAATTTATTATTATACATTTACATTTACATATATTATAATATCCATACCTATACTGCAGTGTTTGTTTTGAGTTGAGAGTAAATTCTCAAAGTTTTAGTAAATCAGTATTTTCTTTAAATATCCTGCAGGCAAATTGTTTTCAGAAGCATTGAGAATTATAACTATGCTGTTAAATGAATACTTTCGAAAACGTTCGTTTAGTTTTATTTCTTATTTAGATTATTTATTAATAAGTCAAATTTATTATATAATATTTAATTTTCATTAAACAGTGACGATGCAGAGCAATACTATTTCTAGTTCACAATGATTATAACTTGAAAAAAGTATGTAAATGTAAAAAAAGAGAATCTTTTGGAATTAGGATTAGTTGCTAGCTATAAGATTTGTAGAAATCGAGGTAATAATTGTACGCTCTTTGGAACAGTTAATTAAATTGGTTTTTCTAATCGTTAAAAAAAAAAAAAGAAAAAAGAATTCTAGACTTATCTTCAATTCGAATCTTAATATAAGATTCTTCAAATACGAATTTTCTTGAAGACTGTAATGGTGGCATTTTCTCGGCCAATTGCATACTTTTCAAGTGCTATATAAAAATTGAAAGAAATTTTGAGCTAAAGATAGGAAGGGTGTCATATTTATAAGAACTCCGGAATTTCCTCACTAACAGTATCTCTGTCTAATTGGAATTTTTAGCTTCTTAAAATTGTACAGAACCAGGATTAATTTTATACTAACATTTTTTTTTTCACATTAATTCATTTCACATTTTAAATTTATTATATTCAAATAAAAAATATTGTTTTATGTTCTATTTGGGGATAACAAACCAAATATTTCAATTATTTTTATCTCTATCATGAGGTGTAAAGATGACTGAATTACCGACGGGCTTCCATGTCTAAAATTCAAAATTATATTATAGAATGGGAGCGCTTCTATTATTTTACCATTTTTTTTTCACACATAAAAATAATTGAAACGTCTAAAGTTACCCCTCGGAAAATAAATAAAGTTCTATGTTGCTTTTGTATTCTGTCATACTTTACTTATACATACATATGTATGTTATGTATGTGTGTAGTCTACCTATACAATACAATTTAAACAGTACATTTACTATATCTAAACTGGTAAACTCGAAAGTAACACTTTAAAGACCGATTGTCTAATCAAGATGCAACAGTTGCGGGAAATGGTATGCCATTGAATTTCAAAGTACAACCAAAAGGAAACTCCCATATAAGCGAAGGTAATTTATGTGCTACAAAATACTCAAAGCTGTTGTTGTGAGTTATTTGATTTGAGGAATAAAGTTTTAGAGATATAGTTCAGTGAAGTTTGCAGATGGCATTTGCTAATTGATAGAATATTTTCTTTTGAAATTATAGTTGGTTGATTAGTATTTTGCACCCTCAATCAATGTCTACTCCGTTTCAATTCATTGTTAGACAAAATACATGAAACACCTCAAAAAAGGATAATTTAATTCGATAATTGAATTAATTATATAAAGGTTACTTTAAATTTATTTTTTCAAAATTTTGATTTTTATTGTAAAGAATCGTTTTCACCAGTTTTTCACAATCACACAGCTATTTATTTAAAGTTTAAAGCAAATACCACAATAGAAAAAAAAACAATACATCAATACCTACATGGGAGTTTTAATATAAAATTAAAATTGGTAATAATTAAGTATGATCGTTGAAATAGAGAGTAAACGCCTCTGCTATCGTTCCGATTGTTCTGCAGCAAAAAAAAGTTTGTGTTAAATTAAAATTTTGTTTTAATAACTCATTTGCAATTATTTTTACGTTTAATTTATTTGATAATGAAAATTGTTATTGTAGTTTGTTTTTTTGGATTTTTATTTTATTCACTTTTTTTAAAAAAAAACCGCTTCATTCTCTAAATTGGTGTCAGGTGTGGGATAAGCTGTACCTGTATTAACTGTAATATAGTGGAATATCATAATGTACTTATTGATTAAAATGAAATAATTAATATAATGGTGTGCCACAAGGTTCGGTTTTAGGTCCTCTTTTGTTCTTAAATTTTATTAATGACTTGCAGACAGTTTTGAATCTCGATCAATATCGAAACAAAATTTTTGGATGTTGACTTAAAGATTATTGTGACTATCTTTAAATCTTCTATGTTGTGTTGATGCAGACATTTTAATTTATTTAATTTACTTTTATTATGTACACATATACGCTGTAGGTACTACTTACTTAAAAGATAAACAATTTTTCAAAGAAAATATTTTCACAAATTACAAGTGGTTAAAACAACAAAATAATGTAAATAATTAAATTAATGTTTAGATCATGTGGATAAAAATAAAGAAGTTTTTAAATTATTAACATTTTTTGTAAGTTTATCGATTCGAAAATTTACTACGAGACAATTGTGAAATATCTGTTGAGCGCTTAAAGCTCTAGAATTTAAAAAATGTACAAAGAAATTGTTTTTTTACTTATATTCCAATTTTTAAACAAAACTTTATATTTTTCTATTCGGAGGTAAATTTTTTTTTTAAATAGTACCAAACTATAAAACAAAAAGCAAAAACACCACACAAGAAAACATATACATCAGATTCGTATAAATCTTTTATTGATTTTTCTCGTTGTCATTTCAGGAAAAGAAAAAAAAAAACTTTTTCACTGAAAATATAGTTACTGTTACACACAGGTAATTTATCGTCTTTCTATTTCGTTTTCTTTTCCGTAGCATTTTTCTTCTTATTTCACTAGAAAAATCAGTGAGGAAATGAAATTAATGACCACACTGCGAAAATAAAAACAACAACAATTTTCTTTTGTGAAAATGTTTCAATGAATCTTAGTTAAAATTTTTTTCCGATTTTTCTTCTTCTTAGTTTAATTTAATGTACCGTGAATTTATCACAAGTGAAAATATTATTTATTATCTGAAATTTGTATTTAAGTTGTGGTTATTCATTTCAAGATATATTTTTTTAAAGTAGGTATCATAATTTAGATTTAGATATAAGTATAATTGTATATTAACTACGTACATAGTAGTGGTAGTAGGTAGTAATTCTTTATTTAGATTTACCGAAAATATGTAGGCACATAGAAATCATATTTGTAATGCACCTACTAATAATTTCACTCAATTTCATCTTTTAAGTATGTGTATATGTACAAAAGTTACCACTTTTATATTATTTAATTGAATTAATTAGGAAATTACCATTTTAATTTATTCAAAAACATACATATTTGTTGTATGCATAATTAACCAATTTATAAAAGTCAATTATTTAATTTGCTTCATTTTGTATACTTTCGTTAAGTTGTTTGCCATTTAACACTAAACGTACCGAACATTTTGTATATATTTAGGTACCTATATTTACCAAAAGCGGTAAAAAAACCGCTCACGATAGATTACTGTGAAGTAAATAAGAAGATTTTCAGCAAAAACGAAAGAAGAAGATAGATAGATGTTAAGTAAATTAAGTACATATTATACTATAGGATAGCCCGTAAAGCAACTTAAGAAAAAACGGTCAATTGACCGCTCTGGTACGTTTAGTGTTAATAGGAATCCTGTGTAATACGATTATTATTCGTTTCGAATACACAATGGCTCTCATGTGGCATATGTCTTAAATTCGCCTCATTCACCTCAATAAATGTCAAGATATTTACGGTATTTGATTTGTAGTACACTGGCAGCCCAGCGAAAATGTATGATATTACGGCGAAAAGATATGGTATCACTTAAGCCGTTTTTTGTTTTCTTTCGGTTCAATCGGACATAGCAGTTTTATTTTTAAATTCACCTCGGTTAATATGAAAAATCGAATAATCGAGGTTCTACTGTACGTTGATCGTGTTTTGTTTTACTTATCTATATAGTCATTTCATAAGAATCAATAGGAAATTTCTAGAACATCTCTGTTTAAAGAAAAGGTTATTTAGGAAAACAGTACAATAAAATTTAAGTACTATCTAAATATAAAGTACATATGTACTTTAGGTAATAAAAAAAATAAGTAGTACTAAATTTTATTGCATAAAGAAAATTAAAATGAAATTTTTATATTTTATTTTGAGTATAAATAGACGCGATTAGATCGAAGAGATCAGTACAGTGAAGGTTCGTGTTTTAGAAGACAATTAAAAAAAACATACTAAAAACAATATGATCGGAAAGTGTTTTTACTTATTTGTGCTAATTGTTTTCTGTGTATCGATTGAAGGTGCCAACATTCAGACAATTATTAATAGTGATGCAGTAAAACAGGTACCTACATATCGATAATTTATTATTATTATTAAAAATAATTTTTTTTATTATTAATTTTTTTTATTATTAATTTTTTTTAGAATAATCATGCAATGAAATTTCAATTAGATGATGAAGAATTTGGAAAGAAATTCTATTATAATTTAAAAATATTAAACGAATCTTGCGATTTTCTACAAAAATTGGCAAACGATAATTTCGATTATGAAGAAAACGATATTCTATTTGATGGCGAGAAACTTAACACTAGTAATAAAAAGAAAGTGCTGGATAATTTGTTGCTATGTAGTTATGTGAAATTATCATGGACGAGCATAAACAATTATTATGAAGAGCTGAAACAACATGATCAATAATTTGAAAGAAGAAAAACCAAAAATATGATCATAAAAATTTAAAATTTTAAAAATAAAAGTTTATAAAATATCAAAACAAATGTCTTATTCTTATATTAAAGGATTTATTTAAAGAACCCATCACGCTCATATTTCACCTTTATGACGCTATCTATATTTTTTAACATTTAACACACCCTATTATTTTAAATTCGAATTAAGTTCGAGTTAAAGGACAGTTGACTTACCGGAAGTCCTAAATAAAAGATTCCAATTTAAAGATTATTATTTTTATAATGTCGTATAATAATCGTTTTAGAAATTATTTGTAGCCAAATACACCTACATAATAAAACACAAAAAAGTGAAATTTTCAAAATGTTGACATAAGCTTTAGATCGATCAATGCCCAAAAAAAATAGATTTTTGTTACGATATTTAGTAAATATTTTACAATTGCCCAGAAGTGATGGAAATAGTAGAACAGAACAGTGAGGTCCAGAGAACAGTGAGGTCCTTTGTGTTAACCGGGTTTAAAATTTCAATGATTCGATATGCGTGTTCATAATCCTTTGACATATTTCATAATGGCGGAGATAAAAATTATACTTTTTTTTTGTTTTTTTGGTGGCCATCATAAATTCCACGACCATTTTGAAAATAATTAATTGGCAACATCATAGTTCATCAATCGAGTGTAGGTACCTCTACCTATATACCCTCTAGGAATGCCCAGACTCTTAATTTGTCTTAATTTGATTCACTTTGATTTTAAAGTAAATTGATCGATGACTTTCAACACATTTTAATAGATATTGCCGCTGTCTCTACATCAAATTTATTACGTATCAAGACATTTAATTATTATAATTAAATTAAAAGCAACACCAGCCGCGGCGACACATTTACTTGATCGCAATTAATAATACTTACTTAAATAGGTAATTATATATATATCAAAATTTTAAATTTTGAAGGCTTCTAAACAACATTCAAAATTCTGTAATAATATTTTAATAAAACAACAGATTGAAAAATTAAAATTTCTGCCTATCTTATCCACCTTTAATAAGAAAAACCTGCGAACGCAATTTCAGTCATTTCAATTATATATATATATATATATATATATATATATATGTAGGTAGGTAGCTAGGAATATATTGGTCATAATTAGCTGTACAACAACAATTTGTCTGGCATTTATTCAGTG
>JANSTT010018563.1:0-13558 GCA_026745375.1 Platyura marginata
TTTTTTTTTTTTTTTTTTTTTTTTTTTTTGTGGTTTTTTTTTAGTTTTGTGTTTGTTTTTTTTTTTTTTTTTGGTTTTTTTTTTTTTTTTTTTTTTTTTTTTTTTTTTCATATCATTTCCCTTCCACTACTGTGTAATATATGGGTAATAGTGAGTGGAAACGTTTAATGATAAAAAAAAATAAGAAAAACAGCCCGATGAACTACAGATTTGATATTTTGAATGTACATACAGTTAGTCACATAATTGAGCGTACACCCCCCTTACGATTCAACATTTCTTTAGGTTTAGTATACTGAAAGATATTTTTTTATTTTGGTTTTTTTTTTTTTTTATTTATTTTAAAATTATTCATTCCAAACTGTTTACTATAGTAGAAAGAAAAAAAATTCTTTAAATGCGACTACATATGGATGCCCTATTCAATTTATAGAAAACGCACGTTATTAAGGGGTCGTACGCTCAATAAAGTGACTAACTGTAAGTCACATACATACAATATTGTCAAATAATCGAGGATGCTTCAGTTCCGATACCTGATGCTGCTTATAACCGCAGATAGATCTTCTCTGGATATACATTTTTTTAAAGACTTTTGCAATTTGCGATGGCCTACACTATACAGTCTCGCTAGTTTTACGGGATCCGACCCATCATTTGTGTTCCTGTTCGATTTTCTCTGACATAATAATATAAAATTAACCTAAAATAATTACTCTATGTATGCAAATTTTCCAGTGCCTATTTTTATTTTTTTTTATTACTACATATTTGTCTCTATCTCTATGTATTTACTTATGTTTCTTTGTATGTTCGAAAAATTACGAAAATGGTTTCTGTTCGAGTTAGTGAACTATAAAACCAATTTGAACTTCAAAATATAGTCTCGACGACAGAAGGGTAGGGGAATATTTTGAACTGTTGGAATATATCTACAAATTTCTCACCTTATTTTATATCTGTACATATACTTTAGTAGATAGAACGGAAGTGAAAGAGAGAGAGAGAGAGAGAGAGAGAACTAGATGAACATTATGGCTATACATTATTGTACACAAAACCGGCGAGACTGTTTTAAGTGGTTAGTATACAAACCATATACATAATAATAAAATGGAAAACTGGAAAAATGGGAAAAAAGGGGAGGTTATAAATTATTTTCACAAAAAAATGTTGTAAAATAGAAAATCGAGTTACCCAACGTTAGATACATAAACATAAACAGTCGAGGGGTTAATACAGTAGAATCTCGAGTTTTCGAGAGTGTAAATATAGAGGATGTACTTATATTACGTTATCTATTGAAACGCATTCGAATTTTCGGAGAGTCTACTGTACTGTATTATGGAAATAATTCAATGCCCAGAAATGTACCGTTACTTAAGTTTTTTTATTAGTAAGTAAGTAGCCACATAAAAAGCACAAATAAAATGCCAATAATTTCGGCAAAAATCAATCGATTTTCGTCATCTTAAGGTTAAAAAATTTGCCGAGCCATCCATACAGGGGTTAAAACTACGGTGGTCTATATATAGATCTGGTCTAAATAAAGGGAGAAGCAGTTTTTTTTTTTTTTTGGGCCAAAAGCCCAATTCATTTAATTTAAAAAATAATAAATTTGATGGTTCCGTAATGATTTTGTAATAAATAAAGCCCCCGTGGTGAATATTGTACCAAAAAAAACCTTTTTGAAGCAAAAAAAAAACAAAAAAAACAAAAAAAACAAAAAACAATCCTAAAAGAAAAACAACAACAACAACAACAAAAGTATGGCCAAAATAATTTAAATGGCGGTTCGTACTCAACCCAACAATTAAAGTCTGTCTATGTGCGTGTTTTATGAATGATCTTAATTTAAATAAAAATTTCGGGGAATAATTCTGTGCATTATAAACTATAAGCTGTTTTATATTGACTGGTTCTTATGCCATTTTTATACATATAAAAGTCTAATGAAAGGCAGTCTCAAGGTCTGTCTGGCTTGGATGACAATAAAACAAAATTTTTTGTTTTTTTTTTGTTGATAGGAACGAATGAATGGTTAATGTTTTGAGAATGTATTTATTATGTACATACATACATACATACATACATACATACATACATATATGATAGGCTGGTCCATAGATCAGATTTTTTCCTTTTTTTTCATCTTCATCATAATACATTTTCAAGGTTGAATGGTGAATAGTTGTGTTGTTATATGATGGCTATGTGATGCAAAAAAAGGATATCTCTAACCAGTCGCAATTATTCTGTGAGAAATGTTTGGAAAATAGCATTACAATATGAGTGACCAATAAACAATGAGTGCATATTAAGGTAGGATATTGAATTACGCCGCGCACTAACTAACAGTAGAACCATATTAATCCGGACCCCCCTGTAATTTGGACTTTGATTAACGGGGGCTGCGCATCAAATTCTTGTGTCTTTTGTTAATTGTGATTTAAATGTTAAGTGATACAGGTCATCATTTTTTTAAGGTAATTTGTTAATTAATCGGGACTTTCATTAATACCTAGAGCCCCAATAAGCCCGGATTATTGAGTATTGAGTATTGGGGGGGGGGGTTGGGTGATTGATGCGCCTCGACCTATTTGGATCTATAATTGACAGCTCATTCGCTCATTCGTTTCCTTCTATGGATGCCAACATGCCGAGAGTGACTTTGTTTGTTCTGCCTAGTTCGTTGAGTTTATTTATAGGCGTTTCTAGACCATCCCGCCGCAGCTGAGTAGTCCGGATTAACGAGATTCTACTGTACATACAATTACTATTCAGACACGATGTGACTTTGGCATTAGACGACTGCATATCTTTGTAGACTATCCTTTGATATTAATTTGCATTTTATTTATTTATTATTTGACTATCTATTTGGCAACAATCTATTGGCTTTATTGTTTTTGGCTTTACGGGGTATTTAGCAAGAAATATTATAAATATGTCTTGCGGACATGTATATTTTCGATATTTTGTCATTATATTTTTCATATGAAGCCCGGTTTTGGCACTCCATTTGCTCCAATATATTAGATATTGTATGGAAATATATCTGAAAAATTTACATTTAACATTCCTCAGTCTACTATATATGTAAATACAAATAATTTTCTTTTCTATTATTCTCCCGGACTTTACTTATAGTATAAAACTATTAAATCATTTTAAATGTAATGCAAACGCGGTCAATATTACGCGTCAATGGTCTATCTATGATGGTATGGACAAAGTAACAACAACATCTACAAAATGACGGTTTTTTTTTTTTTTTTTTTTTTTTTTTGGAATTGAAACTGAAGAAATACATACAAAAAGAAGTGGAAATGTTTATATTGGACTTTGACACTTTCTCTAATTTACTATGCAGTTTCTTATTTGTTGGAAACAATAAATTTTGAATGTCAATACTGTATTAGTCTATTAGTCTATTAGTGTAGCTCGGCTCGGCCAACAACATTTTTGGTGAAAGATGGAACCGCTAATTTATATATAATAGGAGCCTCAGTGTCTCCATATAAAGGTTTATCTAGGTTTTTTCCCTTATATAACTTTATAACACACAGGACGTAACAAATGATAGAAAAAGTACGATTCATTAAAAAAAAAAAGTGCAGGCTGAAAGATATGACCGTCGTTTTTTTTTTTTTTTCTTAAGAGAAAAGTTGTGCAGAGATGCAGGAGAACATTTTTATTTGAGGGGATTATATGCATTATAGTCAATCCTTGTTTTATCTAGATCTCCTTGTCTTGGAACTCTCCAAATTTATGAATTATTGTAACAGTTCAAAATTAGTTATAGAAATCGAATAAAAAAAACAAAGAAAAAAAAAACATGGTCGCATAAACACAAAATATTTAATGACACCGCCATTGTTATATCATTCGAGAAAAAAAATTTCTGTTGACAATTTAAGAAAGTCGGTTTGCCTCGTTAGAGGCATGAAGGGTTGTGCAAGCAGTTAAATGGCGAATTTTCATACCACCCCCCCCCCCCCCGATACTGCTGCTGTGTTTAATTTCACGATAGATATACGATGTAATCTGTCCTGTTTGTATTATATTTTCTAAGGTTTTGCCTATAGGAATTTTTTAAATTATTTGCAAGAGTTGCAATTCTATTCTAGATATGTATTAATTAGCCATTTTTTGCCTATGCTATGTAATAGAAAACTTTTTCCGGAAATGCAAAAAAAATGTTTTTTTTTTTTTTTTTTTTTTTTTAATTTTATTACATATACGTACACATAAGGTCACAATTATTATTAAACGTTTTGTATTATAGTCAATATTGTGCATATTATAAGTGCATGATTTGCGCCGACCTTGTTCATTTCGCGGCCAAAGACTGTTTTTCTATATTACCTCCTATAATAAGCTATGTTTATTTGTGATGCGTAGGTTGATATACACAATTTAGTCACTGAACTTGTAATATGTGATGTATATTTATGATGGTGTGTATATATATATATATATAGTATATGTGTTTCACAGTGCCTCTGTGTGCCTATGTGTAATATGTAAAGTACATGAACACAATAATAATAATAATAATAATAATAATGTTTGTAATTTATAAAGAAAATTGCATTAATAGTAAGAAGGTATTTTTAGAAAATTTTCCAATTATTTTCATGAAAATTTGTAAATGAGATTTTGTGTTTTTATGCACATTGCATGGAAAGGATAATTACATTTATTAGTCATTGTCCTATAACTGATTTGGAATTATTATTTATATTGCTATCCTTGGCTCTAAGAAATTTAAACATACATATTTATATGTACACGTATACTATAGATATCAATTAACTTTTATATGTAGTAATAAGTATTGTGCATTACCGCAAAGAATTTTATTAAAACCAGGAAATGTTTTTTTTTTTTTTTTTTTTCTTTTTTTTTTTATTTTACATTTAGCTGAATATTGAGGGTTACAGATAAATACACACATACATTATGTATAGTAATGTACTCACTGGCAAAAAAAAGAGGGTTGGGGGGTGGGGGTAGGCACCAATCATTTTCATTGGACCAGAGCCCTGTGCAATCGAAACAAACATAATTCGAAGCGAAGAAGAAAAAAAGGAAAAATAGGCGGAGGAAATGAACTTCCCAAGCTACCGGGGCAGTCCAAAAGTACGATACTCGGAAATTTTAATCGAAAGAGTTATCAGACTAGCGAAAGAAATAGCCAAAACATAAACTTAAGGATGCTGACCGGCCGCCAATTGCAAATTGATCGGACACCGAACGAAACTCACAGATTCTGTGACGAATCAAAAGAAGAGATTATCTGGAGAATCACTGTCTTACGCAGATCCGGTCAAGATACTAAAAAAAGAAACTGGTCCATTGATCAGACCACAAAAATAGTTGGTGGTAGGAAAACAAGAGCAGGATAATTTTCTCCAATGGAAGACAAAGGAGGACAGCATTTTTAGAGAGATGACACAGTCGAAAAACGGAAAGAAGGACATTTGGAGACATTGTAGTAGTTGATTTTTTTGATTGCCTATTCATTTTTATATAAGATCAAATATTGCTAATACGAGGAACGCGCGCGACAATGTCACAATTTGTCTATTACACATTTATACTCGTATCAGTTTATTAAAAAAAATATAAAAATAACAAACAAATATGGCAAAAGGCGACGACCAGCAAATGTTTAATATGTAATTTTGCATATGATTGCATGATTGTATTTATTAACGTACTCGCGCGCTTGTACTTACATTATGTATGTACATACTTACATACGTTATTTTTACAGTGAATAATATATATGTAAGTATAAGAAACAGTCAGTGACACAATGCAAGGTCGTTTCGATAAACAGAAAAGAAAAAGAAAAAAAAAAAAAAAAAAAAGGAGATAATTTTCCATTTTAACGAATAAATATTTGCACATCTTGAACTCTGTATGGTATGCACATTTCAGTAATTTTATTTATTATAGTACTTGATGTACTGTTGGAGTGCATGTATTTTGTATACGTATGTATTCTGTTCATTTAATAAACATTATTTTAATTGCGTTATTTTTTATATAATTGTTTTGTTTTAATTTTTTTTTTTTTTTTTTTGAGAGTGCACAAATATTGCGCACAATTAAAATATTAAGTAAGTTTGATATTGATAGAGAACAATGACACAGTGTAGTCGTGATTTTCTGCACGCCAAATTAATTAGAACCATTTTTAAGTAGTAAGTAGGACAATTTGGTTAGTTTTTTTTTTTTGTTTTGTTTTTGTTTTTTTTTTGTCTAGTATAGGTAAGTGAGGTAGTCACGTTTGTCAATTCGTGCGCATTCAAAAAAAAAAAAAAAAATAAAAAAAAAAAATAGGATTATTTTATTTCTTTGTCTCTTTTGTTACTTAGTACTTTAGATTTTATATTAAATTGTTTTTTATGCGTTCAAAATAAGAACAAAAAAAAAAACCTTTAAATATTTAAATTACTTGGAAAAGTATTGCGTTTAGTATTACGTTTACTTATTTGTTTCGTTCATTTTCTCACTGTTTTCGTTAATTTTTTTCTCTAGAACAAGTAAATATTGAGTTAATTGAAAACAGTGAACATAACAAACTCTCCGTACTAAAGTGTTACAATACGAGAAAAAGGAGAACATGTTCTATACCCATTATACTAAAGATATCCATCGCATCCATCTATAATACTATAAATATGTGCATACCATGCATATACACACACACACACACACACACACAATTTATAGATTCTTATTTTTAAAATATCAAGCAACTGCAAAAAAATTGCAACGCACATCTACATGCATAAAAGAATAATAATAAAAAAAATAAAAGCTTAAGGTTAACGTCTTTTTGGCTCCAAAAGACTAGAGAGGACCAGCTGCTGCTGCTGCTTTTTTTTGGATTTATTTTTATTTATTTTTTTTTTTTGGTCGGGGTTCATAAATTTTAATGTGTGATTATTATTTCTCGATGGTTTTAGTTTTCGGTTATTTTTCCATGTAAAAAAAATAAACAAAGAAAACCAAATCAAGATCGGCAAAAGAACAACAAAAACCATAAAGCAATAAATAAACTTGAATAAAAATGCTAATCCCATGATGCTGCATGGTGCGCTTTTTTTATTACATTTTTGTTTTTGTTTTTTTTTTTTTTTTTTTGGCAATTCCTTGATGAAAAAAAAATTGATTTTGTTGTTAAGTTATTTTCGAAAAATCTCACCACTCCAGATTAAAAATTGTTTGTCATTCATTTTTAAAGATCAATTGATTGATTTTTTTTTTTTTTTTTTTAAATATTTCATAAATACCTGCATATAATAATTAAAAAAAAAACTATGTTTACATACAACACGAGAAAAAATTAGTATAAATTATTTCAAATTAACAACTTGGAAAGGAAAAAAACAAATTAAATAAGTACAATGTCCGTTGAAAAATTGCTTACGCCAGATGACCGCATATAAAATTAATGGCGACGTTGCTGACTTTTTTTTTTTTTTTTTTTTTTTTTTTTGTGTCCAAATTGCATTAAATTTACGCCTGAAGTCAATAACATTTACATTATGATGCAACAATGATTTAATAAGGTGGATTATAGAGTTTTGTTTAAGTGATATAAATTTTTTTAAAGGATCTTTTATCGAAAATCTAAGGGAACATTGGAAGAAAATCTGAATTTGCTCCTAATATTAGTAATCGTTAACGTTTTCAATCATTTTTGTGATTATTTCAAGTGATTTGTATAGAATATTTACTACATTTCCAATGAAATATCCAAAAAATGACTATCAAATCTCTATCGAATAGTATTTAAGGGTGATTAAACACCGTGAGCTGATCGATTTTGGGCTAAAATACACTTTTAAGTAAAAACTACGACAGATATATGGACTTACTAAATGAGTGATTTTAACTTTGGCACCGAAAAGCCCTGTACGCCAATTTTACACTGCTAGTGCCCAATATTAAATCTAGCGATTTTAAAAGATTCCCAAACTGACCGTTAAAATTATACAAATGCAGGTAAACTTTTGGAGCCGAAAAGATGAGAATCATTTTTAATGTAATTTGGCGCGTTGAATTCAAATCTGCAATCCATTTGTCAAGATTGGTTCTATAGTTTTCGAGCTCTCGCATTGTCGTTAGTAAAAACATTTTAATTATATTCGAAACGTGTTGTGAAGGTGTAAAAATGCAGAGACATAATTGCATAGTCGATGTAAAGTGTTTTTGTTACGCTTGCGGACACATTATATGCTCGGAAAAAGGAGCGCAACAATGACAAATGCGCTCAAAGATGCGTATTTTCATTACTTTGGATTCTCGGTAGGAAACACTGACAAACCATGGGTGCCGAAATTATTTTGCAAAGCGTGTAGCCGACGAAAACTTTACGAAATGTTTAACACCCGATGAAGCGGCAGCATTGGCATCATTTCAAAGTGTTGTTCACAACTTTCTCGGTAAGCACAAATCACCGGATTTCCGGGAAATAATCGGCAATTTGTTGCAAAATTATCGCAAAATTGGAGCTCGAATGTCTCTTAAAATGCATTTCCTGCATTCTCATCTTGAGTTTTTTCCTGAAAACTTGTGCGATACGAGCGACGAGCAAGAAGAGCGACTACATCAAGATTTGGCGAGAATCGAGAGACGATATCAAGGATTTTGGGATGAGGGTATGATGAGTGACAACTGTTGGACTCTAATACGTGAAACGGATACCAAACAATATAAACGTCAGAGTTTAACTGCACTTCATTTCTGATGTATTCATTTTTATTGAATAAAATGTCCAAAAATGGTTAAAAATCGTAAAATATGAATTTATTCAATATCACGAAAACTAGAACTAATCTTAAAAAAAAAAACGGATTGCACATTCGAATTCAGCGCCCAAAATTACGTTAGAAACAACTTTGGGTTGCTCAGCTCCAAAACCGTGTATACTTGTGTTATATTAAATATTATTTTTATTTAAATTCTATGGATATCTCCATACGGATATTACTACATTCGATTACTACATTCAATTGAATTCGACTATACGCTACTATTTTGCTAGCAGTAATTTAATAGAATTATAGACTTTTTAATTAATGAAACAATAAAATGAGCGTCACCAAATTCATAATAAATACACATTTTATGTAGGCACATACATACATCCATACATTACATTACATTACATACATACATATGTATATGTATGCGGTAAATAGTAATAATAATGATAAATAAATTTCCAACATTATACGGATTTATTAAGTATGTACTCTCTGCCCGCAATTTTACAATAAACAACGAACGATATCATATTTATAAGGTAATCATGTTGTGTCGTTTCAAGGTAAATTCTAAAAAACCTTAAAACACGATTTCCTTATGGGTTTAATTATAAATTGCATTTTTTTTTTTTTTTTTATTTAATTAAAGATTTAAATATTATGTAGTTACATTAATGCATTATTATTCGCGGTGTAAATACAAAAAAAAAAAAAAAAAAAGAAAAAAAATTTAAATAAAAACAAAACGGTTGACACACTTATTCCAGATAGCATTCTCACTGAATGACCGCAATGAAAATTGACTATAGAGTGGGTATAATGAAACATATATTTATTTACCATCACCACACCAACAGCAACAATAATTCCATCACACACCATCTCACTCTTAAAACATATTTTTTAAAAAAAATATAGATAAAAATTTCTTTTAGTCAATTTCTTTGTTTGGTGCGAGGTTCTTCTCTTCTCTCTCGCTTGTGCACTTTCATAGAAAGTCTTTGTCAATATTTCGATTATGTTTGGGATCTCGCATAATAACCGTGTGGTGCGCAACAAACAAAATCAAATTAAATATCGCCTAATTATTGATTATTGATCTACATCTATATGCATCCATCAGCTGAGATCTAAATTAGTTTATAGACAAAAAAAAAAAAAAAAAACCAATAGGTACACATAATATAATCGATAATCAAGTATAGTACAATGAAGAATTTCCATGGACATTAAATTTTATTATTTCGTTTATATCCTGTCCATGTCGTCCTGTCTGGCATTCTGGCATAATTCAATTTTCAGCATGACATTTTAGAAATAATTTTTCCAATTTATGTTAGTTACTTTTCAATGAAACAGTTATTTTGTCAATCGTAGACAACATAGACAAATCGTAGAAATGGTCTATAGACGAATTTAGACCTCAGCTGACGATTATACAGATAAAGAAGGAAGGAAACAAAAATTTCACCTTATTTATTAATTGAGATCATTAAACTTTAATTTCAATTAACCGCAAATTTTCGTTAAATATATGTTACTCACTCTCTCTCTCTCTCTCTCTCTCTATCTGTACTTTTTTCATTTTTTAAATGTTTACTCCATATATTATTTATTTAATTTTTTTTCTTTATTTTTAAAATTTAAAAAAAAAAACACTTAAATTGAAAATGAATAAAAAATAAATTAATTACCTGGTGGAGCCGGAAAAACTAACCCTGGATCTGGATGCATTTTCTATTTTTATTTATTTTATTTTTTTTTTTTTTTTAATTATTTTTTGTCAATAATTTTTTTTTTTTTTTGTTTTTTAAATTGTTTCAACAAATACACAAAAAAAAAAATCCTCAAATAACCGAACACAACAAATATTTTTTAAAATCCTTTAAGAACCTTTTTTTGTGCACAATTTTTTATTGTAATTAGATAAAATCCTTTCACAGAGCCGGCCAACAATTGTTCAAAACACACAAACTGCACAATTTTTAATTATTGTTTTTTTTTTTTTTTATTATAATTTTTGGTTTTTAAGACACTTTTTTTTCTTTTTTTTTTTTTAGTTCATTAACATTAAAAAACAAATATTGTGTACTTTAAGAGTAAAAAATTGGGTTGTTGTGTTCCCATTTACTCCGCCATAATAATACCACAACAAAATTCAAGAGCTTTGTGATTACCCGTCTGAGCAAGTCTAAAGTCGGAATTGCAATAGATATGGCAAACCTTGAAAATATTCATATTATTATTTTATTTCGCGGCTCGCGGCGTTAAGAAAGTAGTAGGGACATTGTTTGTAATGTATATAATTTTTTTTTCTCATTCTAAATTGTATTGCATATTGTATTTTATAAGTATATGTAAAGATACCTTGTACTCTCTCTATATTAAATGCTCTTAACTAAATTACGTATGTATAGGTAGTAAGAAGTCAACGGTTTCGGATACAAATTATGAGAAGGCCTAGCTGCATTTCCCTACCCCACACACCCCCCTCACCCCTCCCCCCCCTTTCTTCCCCGGCCTTTATTCATTGTTGTTGTGTTCGCCGCATTAAATGCAGTTATATGCGCCTTATTCCAATCAATTGATTTTCGTTTCTTTTCGGTATCTTTCATTAGTGAAATTATGTTTTGATTTGTTTGGTATTTATGTGTTATGTTTTATGCTTATGTACATAGTCACTACGTATACATACAACAATACATATATAGGTAAACATACAAAATAATTTAAATATTATATAGGTCATGATTTAATAGGCTAATTTTTCTTTATTGTTTTTTTTTAACCAACATACAAATACATACAGTTTCGAGACAAGTTGAACACACATTAAAAATTGACCTCCTTGTAAATTCGAACGTGCAACAATACGTAATGCACAAAATTATACAGTAGGCCTGAGATTGATTGAAAAAATTCGATCCAATGGAGATTTTGAAAAATGTCTACTTTGAAAACTCCACTAAAGGAAAAAGGGAAAAATTTAAGTTTTATGCATATATATAGTAAGTAATGGCTTAATGGTTTTCGTGGAACTTTTTAGTCGATCAATCAAAATTTCAACTTTCTAGCTTCAGCCATTTGGCCGGAAGCTTGATCACGGACAGACGGACGGACATGCATATTTTGACTTAGAATTTCACAAGACAATGGTGTTGAATTTTTTTTTTTTTCCATAAAATGAGTATTAAGGGGTGTTACAAACTCTGTACCAAAGTTATAATACCCATTGGATTAACATCATACGGGTATAAAAAAAAAATTAACCATTTGGCTCGTATTATGCTCTCGTATAAGTTAGTCCCATGGCCTTGTCTGATGAGACGAATTCTATATACCTTTTTCAAATATTCTGGAGCTGAGTTTTTCGTAATTTGTTTATACTAAAGATAAGCAGCGAACATCAAGGTAGATTATACAGTCAACAATGTCATATTTGTCTATTGGACGGTACGCCACTGGATATTTATACAAAATAACAATCATAATACCTAGTTATAGTATTGCTAATGCATAATAATAAATAGTCGCATCATTTCTATAATAATCTAATACAGTAGGTATAGAGTATAATAACTTTTCTATGGAAATAATGACCGCGATTTCTCCACATAATATACATACATACGTACGTCTGTCTTTATGTATAGTATGTATGTATGTAATGTAGGTATATAAGTAAAGCAGAAAATAAAACGTAGGAAACCAAAGGTATTAAATAAAAAAAAAAAAAAATGTTACTATTTTATCTCGTATTTGAATTACATTATAGTAAAATATCTTATAATAGAAATATAGGTAATGGTAATAATGTGAATTATTCCCCGTAAATTTACACCATAAATTTCTTATTTTACTATACATACATATTACATACAATTATAAGCAGTCTTTACAAATAATCGTATCAATGAATCAAACAATGACCAATAGCATTTTTTTTTTTTTTTATAATAAAATGTTTTGTAACTAACAACAACATGTACGTTAATTTACCAGAATAACCCCCCCCCCCCCATATGCTAAAAATCATATTATGTATGTATGATAATCATACATAATAAAACGTTTACATTATAAATCTCACGTGCTAAAAAAACAAACAAAAACAACAACAAAAAAGTCTTCAATAGCATTTATTATGTATTGACCTTTTTTTAGGAGGCTATAAATATGTTAAAAAAAAAAATACTCCAGAAAAACGTGACACAATGACGGATAAAACCCTAAACAATAAAAAATTAACGTCCCTGATAAATGTTATTAGTAATCGTGCTTTTTATTAAATTTATTTCTTATAAACATCATTTAGTTAAGATAGAATTCAAAACTAGTGAATCAACAAATTGTAATGTCACTGGAAAGTTTTTTAATTTGTGCATAATTGGTGTCTTCAGAAAAAAAAAAAAAATTGTATATAATAGCTTAAAATGGAATTAACGCGCGAATGTCAAGTCATCCTTTAAACTTTTTCGAAAAATTTTATTTGACAAAAAAAAAATGCCTAAAATTCAAAATAATACAAAAATACAAAGTTTCAAAATCATATGTTAGCTGCTTCGAATATCCCATCCCAACCATGCCATTTTTTTTTTTTTTTTTTTTTGCCCGAAAAAACCGGACAAATTGGAAAACAAATTTCAATTCACAGGATTTAATTTTTTCAAAAAAACAAGGATAATTACAGGATATTTTTTATACCCGTATGATGTTAATCGAAGGGTATTATAACTTTGGTACGGAGTTTGTAACGCCCCTTAATACTC
>JANSTT010018564.1:0-13552 GCA_026745375.1 Platyura marginata
ATAAAATTTTAAAAATAGATAAATAATAGATAAATGCACAATTAATTCCGACCTAAAAATAAATTACAAAAAAAAATGAATACCGTAATGGTAGAAAAAATTGTACGTAGAATTAAGCGAAAAAACAAAAATTGTAATAAAAAAAAAAAAAAATCGTGGTCATTCCCGCTTGAGCTTCCACGGTGATTGTTACGAAGTTGTTTTACGTATAAAAACAAAATTGAATAAAACAGCACACCAATAACTAAAATAAATGTAAAGAATAAAAATAAAACAAATTGTTAAAGAATTAAAATAAGAAAAGGATTGTTGAAAAGGTGTTGTGCATAAAAAAAAAATAAAAAAACAGTTAAATCGTGGAAAGGACAAAGTTCGATGTGCCAAAAACGTACGGATTGCTCTGGATCTATTATTCTATTATTGGTATTCAAAAATTCATTCTGGCATTCAAAAATTCATATTGGCATTCAAAAATTCATATTGGCATTCAAAATTCATATTGGCATTCAAATCATTCTGGCATTCAAATATATATCAAAACGTGCACGTGCATGAAGGACGAATAAATACGGTACTGGTATAAAGCTAGCTCATCGTGGGATAATACAGGTTTTTTTGTTTAAGTTTAGATATTAAGATAAATCGTCTATCGTCAACTAATTTAAAACGCAAAAATTGTTTGTTAAAGTATTTTTTAGAATAATTATTACAAAGGCTGTAAGTTTTTTTTTGTTAATCTCTCAATTGAATTAAAATGATCGGTTAATTGTGCATATAGCAAAATTTCTTTTCTACTAAGACATCATAAAATTTATCTTCAGTCTTCATTTGTTCCCATCCAAAACTCAGTGAGTCTTTCGCTGTGCTAGTCAGGGCAGACGTGTGTCGGAGTGTAAACAGTCATTTCCGGATGACTGGCGCTTAAGTTTACATTCGAATCCACGGGTTGGAATGAATGAAGAAACGCATTGAAAGTATAAAGTTGAGTCATTGAATTCCGATACACAAAACAGGAATCGTATTAATTTGCTACATTTGTTACATTTGTTTCATTTATTATCAGTTTTGGTAACAAATGTAACAAATTCGTAATACATAGTCTAAATTTATAATTTTTCTTATCTATTATTTTAAATATTGTCCCTATTTGACTCTCTAAAAATATGGTAAGCCTAGATATATGCCATAAATAACACAATAAGAACTAGTGCCTGTCTCTTGTCTAGAGGTTCTTTTTGCCAACCTATCTAACATATTCCATGCCATTCTTTTTGTACTTCCAAAGTCCTCAAAATATAAAAAGCTGTCCATTCACACAGGAAGTCTTGTAAATGAAACTTTTCGACTACTAAATCAGTTTCAATATCAGCTTTCTTGCAATTTAGAACTGTTAGTTCTCGGGGTCAGTTTAGTTAAATGTTAAATTTAGTTAGAATTAACTAAATGAACTTACCTTTTCGGTAATTTCAACGTTTTGATATTTAACATTTTCAAAAAAATTCAATTTCCTGATTGTTCCCGATGAGACAGAACCTTTAGATTTTTTAGTAGTTTCCATATTTTTTTCTTGTTGGTGAGTAGCTGTACTATTTTCATCAATAACACTATTATCTATTTGAACTTTATTGTGACTAGACGTTCCTGCTGAACTAGAAGATTTTCCTATTTTTGACGACTCATTTTCTATGGATGGCTCAGATTTTCTATTGTTCTCTGAAATTTGTTTAGTGACGAGATGTTTATCAGCACACGGTAATCTGGTCATTTTAGGCTTCTTCAATGTAAATTTCTCAAAATCATGCTCCTCAATAAATCTGGGAATATTATGAATTGAGTCTACATTAACAGATTGGTGTCGTTTGCCGGGTTTAGAAACATTTGGTGTTGCTTCCTTTTGCCCGTTCAGGCACTTAATGTCTTTAGCATGGCTCATGTCAAAATTGTCAAGATCATCGAATGCTAAAACGTCATCGAGATCTTCTATATTATTCTCTACTATCATCGAATTTAAAAGGTTGAGCGTTTTCGTACTACATTCAGGACGATTTTCAACCGGTGGCAAAATTACAGAAGGACAATCCTCTTTGTTGCTTTTTAATCTGTTTAGCTTTAGTGATTTATCCGATTTCGCCGCTTTACTAATTAAATCACTTAAACCAAACATATTTAACAGCTCCACCACATTATCATCGGTAGGACCAAGTTGAATATTTTCTTTTAAAATATCGAGCGGTTTCAGTATTCGACCAAATCCCCACGAGGATTCCATTAGTCTAATTACCATCACTACATCCAAATACGTTACTTTATTCCGAAAAACCAATCGCGCATGTGCTTGTGCCAACCTAACCAAACTATCCAAAAGACGAACAGTGGTACGCGAAAAATCACGAAAACTATCCGAACGACAAGATTTATAATAGGCGCTAAGCAAAGCATTAGCCTCGGTCGTTAGTTCCGGTTCATTGTCACGTATGGCCAAAAAATGACTTTGCAATTTTTCTATGCTCCATAAATCTGCCTTATGGTCAGTCCTTGATGAATTTCGTAACAGATGATCAGCCACCAAATTGTCCCATTCGGAATTACGTTCATCACGTAAAACTAAAATAATATCGAAACGACTTAGTAGTGGTGTTCCAATACCAATATTTACATCACTCATTCCTTCTGGTTCGGACATTGTATAGAGATTTTTCGGATTTGTCGCTGCCAACACAGCACATCTTGTACTTAGTTTACAAACAAGTCCTGCCTATGAAAAGATTTAGTCTCGTTAAAGATGAGTTTGTTTTTTTTTGTGGGGGTGTCTATACAAACCTTAGCCATACTTATTGTTTGTTGTTCCATTGCTTCGTGAATGGATGCTTTATCGGATTGGCGCATCAAATTAAATTCATCTATACAACAAATTCCACCGTCGGCTAGAACTAAGGCGCCAGCTTCAAGTTGCCAATCACCGTCTTCCTAGGAATGTATTAATTTGTCTTTTATTATACGCCAAATGTTAGAATAAGTAAATGTGGCCGCCAGATTTAATAGAAAAGGTTTCCTTAGTCCCAGAAGTAATGATAGTATTTGGTTTGAACTCAGTAGAACTGCTAGATTCAGAGAAAGAAAAAAGAAGAAATTGCTTAGTCGGTTGGATTAAGACCTTTCTAACCGAACATACGCTCGGAACCATTTTGGACGGATAAATGTCGAAAGGTTCTGAACTGGAACCAGTTCTTAGCAAAAAAAAAGTTGCATCGTAGACAAAACATGTTATGTGACAACTCACACGAAGGTCAAAGGTCTTAGGGTTGCCAACCGAAAAGGTCGTTTGACAGTCTTAAACGGAGGGCAGCTCTGAATAGTACAGTACTGTATGAATTGTAATCGACGAACAAGAGATGTTGATATATTACTTACTTAGTTTCACTCATCAACTCACAATCGGTTGAAAACTCCAGATAAATCTCAACGTAAGAAGAGTAAGACGACCGAATATATGTCTATATTGGAGCCAAAAAGGAGCTAATACATGACAAAACTTAGTTGCAAAATATCCCGATCATTAACTCACCTTTATTACAGCTGCCGTTAATCCCGCAGCCGAACATCCCATGCCGGTTGTATGAACAGATCGTACAGCAATACAAGCGGCACTTTTCAATAATCGTGATTTAGCTAAACCTGGATCACCAACCAGTAACAAATGCGAATTACCTCTGACACTACTACCACTACCCACTGCTAATGGGCCAACATTACTGCATAGTACCAATGCAATTGCTAACTTGACCATATACATTCCATGCACTTCGGGACATATGGATTGTAGGATCAAATCTCTCGTTCCAAATTCACCATATCGTTCAAGCATGTCTTGCCATTCGGCACGGATACATAGTAAATGTTCCGGTAAGTCTTTACCGATTTTCGGTCGATTTTCTTCGCGGACGACACTAATGGCATGCATCGAAACAATTACATCAGATCGTTTTCCCCGTGCTATGGATTTCCATCTTAAATCTATAGTACCACTGGAAATTGACTAATATTAATAAGACAGAATGCTGCATCAAAATCAATTACCAAGCCGTTATACGATCACCAGGTTGACATGAATCCACTAAATCATTGTCGAGAGTGATGATTAAAGACGCAGGCATATTCTTATCACTGAGCAATTCCTAAATGGAAAATAAAATTACATTCAAAGGGATAACAAATACGGGATTATTTACCTGAATTCGTATTTCTTGAAAATCAATACAATACTCTGGCTGCGGTTGTGGATATTTTTGATAGGGAAATCCTTTGCATTTTGTTTCGGAATTCGTACAAGATTTGGGCGCTTCAATAACAAACATTTTATTGTATTCAGCCTTGACGATTATTGATTGTTTACAATGTCCACAAATATATTCCCTTTTATGTTCCAATAGTTTAGCTTGGGTCATACGAACGACATTACCTGAAAATTAAGAATTGCGTATCAGAAAGGGGAACTGTACAGTATCCGATAGATACAAACCTTTAATTTGTACAAATTGACCAACATTATCATTTGTTGGGAACACTGTACGAAATTTGTTATTAGATGATGGTAAATTTATAAATCGAACATGACAGTTTTCTTTGATTTGAAAGTCTGGATTCAAAAATACATTCCCTTCAAGTAACATTTTTTGTGCATTCAACAATGCCTGATCCCATCGAAAAGTTTCATTGTGTACATTTGTCAGAAAGGCATTAAATAATCCATAATTTGTATTTTGTAAAATTGTTAGACTGAAATGTTTCAAAAAAGAAAAGTAAATTGTGGAATAAATTGTTGGAGTCTCAAATTACAAATCCTACTTACTTAACATTGATAGAAACATGCAAACTATCGTTATTATCGTTCAATAGATTTGTTATATCCTCATAATGATAGTCCCTTAAATATTTTTCCATGACAATTTAATTTATTGAATTCTTTATTTTAATATATTTTGTTTTCGTTTTAATTGTTTATTTTTGTAAAAAAGGCGCAAAAAGTTTTAATAAAATGTCAAATTTTAACTTCAACTTCAAAACATTTATTGCGTATACAAAGCCAAATCACCAGTTCATGAATTATTTATAAAAATTAATAAAACATAGAGTGGCCACTGAAATTCGGTTAAGAAGTTTGCCTGTACTAAAAATTTAAATATGTTGCTCAAAACATTTTCGTAACAGAAAAAGGATCAAATTAGACGGCAACTTAGGAATTTACTGTAAAACTTAGAAAAGGACAATTAATGAGTGTGTTAGAGCAAGAACAAAACTTTTTCGACATTACCGCTTTCAAAATATAATAAATAATTTTTTGTTTTTTTTTAAATATAAATATATTAAATATTGCTGAAAATTGTTATCCATTCCGTATAAAGATCAATCGAAACTATTTCGTTATTGGTATTGATCACTGGGCGATTCGGTAAAAGCATTTAAATTTTTTTTTAAGTACCCCAAATACTGCACATCACTAGGTAGTCGGGCGCGATGTTCAATTATAGTTTTTAAATTTGCATGTTTGCTTAAAATAAATAATTAACTAAAATGATATTAAATATTGTGAATTCAAAAGAACTTGAACATAATCAATATTTAAATTAGAACTTTCGCTAGTGGTTTAGTGCTTGCCAAGTAGTGGATGCGGATTATTGATTGATTACCTACTCTTTCTTTATTAATTAAATTGTTTTTTATTGGTGTATGATGGTAAGTTTGAATAATTTATTAAATTTGAAAATTTAATTATAAGTATTAGTTAGTAATTTTATACTTTTATAGGGACATAACTTTGTTATAGCTGTCGATTGTCGAGAGTTGAATCCCTTTAATCGTGAATAGATATTTCATTTATAAGATTTCGGGGTAAAACTGCAGTTTACCGGACGGCAAGATAGGGGGAGGGGGTGGTAGAGGGGGTAACCCTTCCTTTTTTTTAAAAACTCATTTGAATGTCAAATATACCTACTTTTTTCTATGGAAATTAACAAATTCAAATTTTTTTTGAAACCTATTCTATTAGCAACCTATAGCTACGCAAGAATCCTACGTTTTGGAAGTCCCTACGGGGCCTGCCAAAAATATGCTCCCTTTCTCATTTGAAATCGCCGGCTGCGCCATTTCAATTGTGACTTTCAAAAAGTACAGACGTAATGATTACCGTGCTTGATATTTTTAAATGGGAGTTGGAAGGGAGCGATATTTTATTGAAAAAAACTAATGAAATTTGGGGCTATTTCGAAAACGTTTTCTTGTCCTAATGGCCATCCTCTGGAAATTAGGCCAAGAGATAAATGTTTCGAATGGATCTGCAGGAGCAAAATTATTAGGAACAAAAAGAAAACTCACCCTTGCAGATATAAAATAAGTATATATATAAAATAAGTACTTTTTTTGAAAGGTCTCATCTGTCCCTATCAACATTAATCATGTTTGTCAATCTTTGGCTTGACAACGTGAATATTAATGTGATAAGGAAACAACTGAAAATAAATTCCTGGCACACCCTTGTGGATTGGTCCAGCTTCTGCAGAGAAGTTTGTTTTGATATAATGTTGGCTAATCCACAAAAATTAGGTGGACCAGGGAAGGTTGTAGAGATTGATGAGACCAAGATGGCTAAGAGGAAATACCATCGCGGAAAACATGTGGAGGGACAGTGAGTGTTTGGCGGCATCGAACGAGAATCCGGGAGATGCTTCATGATTCCCGTTGAGAAACGGGATCGAGACACCCTTCTGCCCATTATTCAAGAATGGATTCTTCCTGGAACAGAAATTATATCCGATTGCTGGAAGTCTTATAACATCGTGGGCAGCATCGGATATAAACATTTAACTGTCAACCATTCGGTAATATTTAAGGACCCGGATACTGGTGCTTGCACTAATACCATTGAAGTTAGTTGGAACGCAGTGAAGAAGACAATTAGCGCCTCTTCCCGCCGCAACCACTTTTATCCTGGGTACCTTGCGAAATATCTATTTCTAAAGAGTTGTCGAATAGAACACAAGGATCCATTTTTGAAATTTATGAAACATGCTGGAGTCTTGTATAATCCAGCAAATCCAATGACGACCCATGTACAAGACTCGACATGTGAATCATCTGACTCGGAATAGCCCCAAACTCCTCTTCCCCTTCTCCTATTCCCTAACGATAAAAAAAAAATAAAAAATAAAAAAAAAAAAAAATTAAATAATTAAAAAAAATAAATTAAAAAAAAACCAAAAAAATAAATAACAAAGGCTGCTAAGTAAAGCTACGAAGCAGCTTCCACACAAAACTACTCTTCCCTACATTTTTCCTACCTTCCCCCCTTTTCCCCACCCTCCTTCAACTTTTCCCCACCATCCCTCCACTTTTCCCCACCCTATGAGCATTTGTGCATATATATATTTTGTATGGGAGGTCCTATAAGGGTTAATGCTGGGTCAAAAACAATGACCACCACTTATGAGAAACAAAAAAATAAAAGTTTTTTGTTTTTCTCATTTTATCGAAATTTTGATTTTTAGTGTGCGAAAAATCCAAAAAACTAAACAATAAAAAATTTGTATGGCAGGGGGTCGAAGGGGTGGGCGGTTCAAAGTAGAAAAATGTGTATTTTCATACAAAAATACAAGCTTTGAACCCCTCCCAATTGAAGGGGAGGGGTTACCGCCGCCAATTGTTTTAACAAAAGTTGTCCGCCCTAACCCGCTCTATAACCCTCACCCCTTCCCCTCCCCCTACCTTGTTGTTCCGTAAACTGCAATTCAGCCGATTTCGGTATTACCATAAGTAATTTTTTATAGTTTCATTTATGAATCTGATAATCATACTTTTACTCTCTCATTCTAACATGTACTCCACAAAAATCTTCATTCGATGCTAATTTTCTCTGTAGGATCACATCATCTTCACCTCATTATTAAAAATATCTCGAATTATTTAATAAACTGATATCAGCTCAGTACAATTAGGATAAGGGATGTAAATGAAACTATGTACTATTTGATACTAAAATGAACGTTAAACCACCGTCTTAATTATCTACAATACCTCAACAAAATTGGACAAACACCAGAAAGCTCCTACCATTTCTGCCTTGTAGAAGACAAAATTGCAGAACACATTCTGTGCAAATGCGTAGCAACATCTAGGGGACTATTCACTAAACCCAATCGGACAGAATAATCTTCCGTCAACAACAGTATAGCGCTGGAGGTTCAGATATAATTTGTGAATACAGCAGAGGATTCACAATAGATCTAATGGGTCGCAGTGAGGAACGGTCTCATAGCCACATACCCCCATCTCTAAATTGAACTATTTACAATATAATCGTACATATTTTGGATTTAGACACTTTATACTAAAACTCGATTAGACTTTCTGGAATGCCATAAAATCTTCCTTGAAACACTCAAATGCCTGTTTTAAGGTCAAAGAATAACAAATACGTAAACCAATCAGGGTTCTTGTCTTAATATTTGTTTAAGACCTTTAAAATATACGCAGTTGCCACAAAAGTAAACCAGATGATTATGCAGAAATTAATGGTCCGATTTTTATTTATATTATTATTATATTATTTATATTATTTATAAAAGTCAGCGAAATAGGAAAAAGAATATGTAGAATGAACCGTGAGTTGAACGATTTAATAGATGGAGAAAATGTTGTACGGTTCATTAAATCAATGAGACTATGATGGGCTGGACACGTGGGAGATGAGAGACCACAGCAACGAGTATTCATAACAAGACCTCAGAGAGTCAGAAGAAGAGGAAGGCCCAAAGCAATATAGGAAGATAATGTAGCAATCGATACGATGAAAATGAGTGTAAGAAGTTGGACCCGAACGGCGTAGAACAGATACACTTAGAGAAGATTAGTTGAACAGGCTAAAACGTACACAACGTTGTTGCGCTTGTAGTGGAAGTAAGTAATAGGAGTATTATTTATATTATTTGTATTATTTATATTTTATTCTGTTTGAAAACTATGACTTCCGAGTTTTATTGTCACTGAAGATCACTTGAAATAATTACTTCTCGAATTGATTTTACAGAATTTTGAATTCAAATTTTCAATTTTTGTTTGACATTTAATTCTCTTGTGAATTGATCCAAAATTTTTAAAGTTATAGGCAGTAATTTAGCTGCAGTTAAAATCTTACAATTTTTTTATAAAAGAGTTATTGTTCTTTATAATGTGTTATCTTCTGTTGATATAAAATGCAGCTGAAAACCCAGTATATCCTTCTTTAGCACCAGTTCAGACTGGCTGAATGCTCGACCAAATCTTATGGAATATGATAATGTTAAGCATTTTCGAAGGAATTTCGTAGGTGGACAATATTGTGTACATTATTCTACGATCAACAGGTTCAATGAGCAATGATTTCAACTATAAAACGCGAACAAAAAATGAACGGATTCTCCAGAATGTCACAACCGCCTAATCCGGAGAAAGAGAAAGAAAATTGAAAAAAAAATCGTTGTTCGAACCTGTCGTAAATGCTTTGCTTTTGTATCTTTACAAGCGTGTTAATGTTTAATTTATATATAATGATTAGGTTTACAGTCGAGGATAGTCAATTCTTGTTTTTCCTAACCTTAAATTCAATGAGTGACAAAGAGATTGTAGACTCTTGAAAAGATATCGTTGCGATATATCTAAATGACCTCAATGGAACTCAACTTATTCACGAATGCCAATTAGTCAAAAATTATTTCCCCCTTGATACCAATTTAAATCATCAATCGATGATTCAATGATCAATTTTGTACCATTTTCACCCAATGTCGATATCTTACTACGCATGTATTTGTCACTAACGTTTTGAACGAAAGATCATTCTCAAAGTTAAAGTTAATAAAAAATGTATTTGCCTAACACTATGGTGAATAATCGCTTCAACAATTTATCTATTCTTTCTATTGAAAGTGAAATTTTAGAAGAATTAAAATTTGATGAATTATAGATAAATTTGTTTCTCTTAAATTTTTGTTGGAAATAAATCTATTTTTCACATATGAATTTCAAGTGCTAAGTAAAGCTAACGCTTACGTTTCTCGAGCGATCCTCCGATTTTTAAAAAATTAAATTTTAATAATTAAAAATTTGTAAGCATAATAATTGAATGGTATATTTTTTTCGGTTGGAGGCCGGACTTCTTTTAACATGAAAAATTACCTTCCCCGAACAACACATCAACAAATCAAAAGATATTAATTTTTTAAGTTTTAATTTTGAAATTTGGCATACCTTATATGGCAAAATTAATTGAATTTCGAAAAATCTAATGATGGGGGATAATATAATTAAAAAAAAAAAGAATATGGGCGCCCATTGGTATTAATTTTGACGGCTAGATGGCTATAAGTTTTGTACGGAGAATAATTACACCATTCTAAAGATTAACGGTGGATCAAAAATAGTAACCCCCTCTTATGCAACACAAAAAACAAAAACTTTTTTGTATCTACAATTTTTTCTCAATTTCATATAAAAATTGTGAGAAAATTGACATTTTATTATAATTTAGTAAGGTGAGTCCTATAAGTGTTAACAAATTGCTATAATATACCTTCATATGTCCTTTAACAAATAAAATCTTTTTCGTTTATATAATTTTTTCGAAATTTTGTTGTTTAGTATAAGAAAACACATTGTTTCCAAAAAAATTGTATGGGAGGGGGTCGAAGGGTTAGGGGATTTTGCTCAATTATAATCCCCGCCGCCCTAGACATATTTAAACCAATCAAAAAAATTTCAAGCTTCTAGTTCAACGCCGTTCTTGAGTTATCGTGCCTACGAGCGAGCGATCCGAGTAACCAAAATTTTTATTGCACAACTTCCAATTCGTGGAAAAAACACAAAAAAACGCGAAAAAACTCCACATTAAACTAATGCTTCATTTTTATATTTAATATACTGTACGGAAGCAAAAGGCGATTTTGCCCATTTGCAGTACTTATTTGTTCACAAAAAAAAAACGCCACTGCCAAAATTTCAAGTCGCTAGCTCAACGTGTTCGAATGTATCGTGTTTTCAACCGTGCGAACGAGCGAGCGATACTTGCTACCAACATTTTTAATGCAATTTTACGATAAAAAATGTTAAAAACCTGAAGTAAACACAAATATTTTGAAAAAAATTATACAGTGTGGAAGTAAAATTGCACTACCTGAATAAAGAACGAAAACAAAACATTATTTCATACAAAAAAACTATTTTTAATTTTGGGGGATCTAAAGTTCCTCACTCCGTATTTTAATGGTTAGGATTTTCTAAACAAGAAACATTTTGTAAATGTTTTTCTCAGCCATAGCCAAACTATTTTTCGGATACAAAACATTTTTACGATTAATAAAATTTTTCCAAAATACTTTCGTTTGTTTATTGGCACATTCGATAAGATAAGATAAACAATCAATCTGATTGATAGATAATAAAAAATTGTCTTTGTTTTGCAGTAAGTAGAAGTTTTTTTTTTATTATAACTAGACACATGCGCATGTGATTTATTTTATTGAGAAAAAAAATTTACTAATACAAAAAAAAAATTAAATTCTGATATCTAAGGTCTTACCGATGAATAAATTTACCTAAAAATGCCAGAACGATTAGAACTTCAACAACTTGTAGATGTGTCTGCACAGAGAAGTATTTTTCGGCGACTGTTACGATCATACTCATGTCCATATTTGGGCATCATTCTAGCAACATTCTCATCTCTCTTTTTCTCGTTGTGTTCAGTTATTGTAAAAGGATTGGTTGATATTAATCCAATGGAGTTGGCTACATTTAGGTAACATATAAATTTTTGTTGTCACCCTGTTTATCATAATTAATTTTTTTTTTCGTTTTAGATTTGTTGGCGTTTTACTACCAGCAATTCCAATAGTTCTATATACAAATGAGCCGGTATTTCCAAAAGGTCATCGTATTATATTAGTGCTTCGTTGTTTTGTTGGCACATCTGGACTAATGCTTAGTTTTTATGCATTCCGTCATATGCCATTGGCTGACGCATCGGTCATTATATTTTCTACGCCAGTATTTGTGTCAATATTTGCACGTCTCTTCTTAAAGGAACCGTGTGGTATATTCAATGTAGTAACGGTTATTCTAACGCTGGTCGGTGTTATTCTTATAACACGTCCGGCAATTGTATTTGGCGATACTGTGCCAAGTTTAGTGGACGAACAAATATTGGATAAAAATTATGGTATTTGGGGACCAGTAGCGGCACTATCATCGACATTGTTTGGAGCCAATGCCTATGTACTGTTGCGGGCCTTAAAAGGATTACATTTTTCCGTTGTTATGACAAACTTTGGTGGTTTTGCGTTAATTTATACAATGATTGTAACATGGTCGTTGGGCGCTGTATGTTGGCCACCGTGTGGCACCGATCGATTGCTTGTTGTTGCGCTAGCTATTTTTAGTTTTCTAGGCCAAATATTGTTAACACTATCGCTGCAAATGGAACAGGCCGGTCCAGTTGCTATTGCCCGTTCGGCTGATATTGTTTTTGCATTTATATGGCAAGTTATGTTTTTTAAGGAAGTGCCAAATGGTTATTCGATTGTTGGTGCATTGTTAGTTGTCAGCTCAGTATTATTGACCGGTTTGAGAAAATGGGCATTGTCACTGCCGCGTGAATCGTCTGTTCGGAAAAAGATGCGCTTTATTATTTTTGATTAGCTATATATGGAATGGACATAAAAATACTCATTTATACCAAAGAAATAAATATTTAAGTGTTTGTTTAAATCAAGAAGATATAGAGAATATTATATTAATTATTAAGTCTGAAAATTAAATTAAGCTTTAAAGTGTTATGTTCTTAAGTTGTTGTTTGTTCCTTCAGCTTTTTATTGATTTATTTCTTTTTTTTCATGTGTTTATTGGTATTGGTGATAGTGACAGCTGGATGGTTGAAGTGGGTCGGTATCTCCCTCACCAATGTTTCTATGTGGACTTTTGGCGGTCGCCTCTTCCCTCAGTTTGTATGGAGATATGTCAAATTTTTTTTTTTTATTTTAAAAGTGGTGTAGCGGAGCTGGAGATGACCCCCTTACCAACTTTTGTTCCGGAGTTTTTGTATTGTACATTAGCGAATGAGACATATTACATATTATTGCGATACCCCCCAACCCTGCAGCTCGCTGTGTCCATAAAGTTTTAAGTTAAATGCGATTTTCAGCTATGAGCCCTCATAGATTTTGGGCTAAAATACACTTTTCGGTAAAAACTATCATAAGGGTGAATTTAGGGGCAATATGAGTTTTTTCTACTCTGGCAATACCATCGTCGACGATACGCCTGCTAAACTAAAAAAAATGGCGGCTTTGACATTTGGTGAGTGTTGTAGGGGAAGTACTTAAAGAAACAATATTCCTAAACGACTATCGTTTTCAAGAGTAAAGCTGCAGGCAGAATGCGCCGTTCCGTTACGTTCCGCTCCGATCCGTTCCGCTCCGTTCCGTTCAAATTTAACATAGTGTCACATAGCACCGCACCGTTCCGTTCC
>JANSTT010018565.1:0-13550 GCA_026745375.1 Platyura marginata
AATTTTCCGCACCTATTTTTTTTGCACAACAGGGTATCCTTAAATCCTTCAACTGTCCTTATTTCCCTTCCATATTTAATATCGACTATGGAATTAAATTTGGAAAATTAACTGAATTATCAGCAAAAAAATGTTTCATCAAATCATTCATTCATTAGTAGGTAGATGTGTACTTTCTTTATAAATTTTCTTTATTCAATTTGAATTCAGCAATTTTTTATTATAAGTAAACAAGGATATCGTGGCTGATGTCGTGTTGATTTGAATAAAAAAATAATAATTTATAAGTGTTATGTCTTTGAGCTGAAATTTTCGGGAATGTTTTTCTTTCATTTTCCAAATTTAGAATAAAGCAATTTGTGAAAGCAGAATAGAATTAATTATAATACATTTATGTATTCTTAATTTAATGAAGCGAAAACCATTTTAATATTTAAGCCAATGCGAGAGAGAATGAGAATTTCGTATATAGTTATGTATGTATTTGAAATTAGGCACTCCACTTACATTTTGATGGGGATTTTTCTTTCTGTTAGTCTAATGAGCTGAAAATTCTATTCAAAATTAACTTCCATTACGTGCGAACGGGCATAGACTTCTATTAAGAACACCTGAAGTGGGAATGCCATCTGACTGCATTTCCACTGTCATGACTTTCAGTCGCCCCTTACAAATCACTATAGGGGACGGTCAGGAAGTATCACTCGAGACTCATAATCTCGTGGACGTGTACACTGATGAATCCAACAACGGGAACAGCACTGGTGCCGGAGTCTTCTCTGAGACACCAAACATCGAATTATCTATCCCGATGGGATGGCATGCCACAGTCTTCCAGGCGGAAGTGTTTGCTATCGTTGCGGCGACAACCGGATTGCTTGAACGCGGGATCGAGAGCCAACATATTTGGTTCTTCTCCGACAGTCAAGCAGCGCTGAAAGCACTTAACTCCTTCAAACTCATCTCGGGACTAGTATATGAATGCCTTCAAGCTCTGGTAAGTTTGGCAAAACTAAACACTGTTGAACTCCTATGGGTGAGAAGACATACAGGTCTGGCGGGGAACGAAAAGGCTGACGAGCTAGCGAAAATAGGAACTAGTCTTCCATTACACTCACCTGAACCATTCCTGGGCTTACCGATTAGAGCTTGCAGATTTCTGCAAGAACAAGCCTCCAGGAAGAGGTATCTGACAAAATGGAGGGCACAATCAGGATACAAACAAGCAAAAGCACTCATCAGAGGGCCGGATCAATCTGCATCGAAATATGCACTTTCTCTACCTAGAGCCAAAGTTAAAAAACGAACAGAGTTTCTTACCGGGTACGGCTAGGGTTCTTCGATCTCTTGGAATGGTAGCCTAGGAGTAAGTCACCAAACGAGGGATATCTAATGAGCCCATCGGAGGTCTAGGGATTTTCGGGCGCTTTAGGGCGCCCGCCCTCATTCTACACCAAATAACACTACACTAACTAACTTCTATTACAAAACAATGTTAATTAAATTAAATATTTTATTTACACTTAAATTTACGAAAATATTTCACGTAAATTAATTAACAAAGTTAGCAATTTTTATAACTTCTACTAATTAATACAAAAGTCTGACAATACTGTTCCTATTTCCTACTTAATATACATATTAGGATGTTAAGTTTCTCGTTAAGTATATTAAAAAAAAACAAAAAAACTAATATTATTTTTTTGTTGTCCGTTTTTATTATCCTTATACATAGAAGTCCTGGGAAATTGTTTGACATAGTTGTTTATCGAGACACCAATTAGCCGAAATATCTACTTTCACAACCTCTCAAAATTAACTTTGAACATAATATACAGAGCGAGTAAACTTGGCTTCTCTATTTATATGTAGGTACCTATAAGTATATAGGTATATAAAATGTAAGGGATGCTGTGTTGGGATGTCATAGAGAGAGAGAGAAAGAAAAATGTTCATGAGTTATATTCTATTTTTAGTCAAATTGATTTTGTGTTATTTTAATCGTTGTACGTTTGTATATAGACTTTACTGAAAATATCCGGAATATCCCAAATAAATTAGGGATTGGTAAACACCAGTTAGAAAGTGATGAGGAAAAATTAGTCACTTATTAGTCGAGTAAATTGTTATTTTAATGTAAGGGTAATTAATTGCATTTCTATTAGAGATTACAAATAAAATGGAAATTTATTTGTCCAAAATAAGACGTAAAATATTGTATAGTAGCTTTTAAGGTAATTGAAGAGCTTAAAAGCTTCAATTTGTATATCTATTTTATTATCTATACCGGTTGCATTGACAGTAGATTGCTGTCAGACTGCTTCATGGTATCCAAAAAGAGTTACACAAGGTTACATATTATTACCGACACTATTTTTAGTTGTTATCAAAGAGGAAACAATATAAAGGAGTGCGTGCACAGTGTATCTCGCATGCAATTAAACACGCACACAACATCGGCTGCAGCAGTATGGGGGGATGAAAAATCGCCATTTTATCTGGCCCATAAAACGTAAATAAACTCTCTTAAACTGTCATCAGAGATTTTTTTTTTGAAATATATAACAAAGGCGTCTCATTAAATATGTTGTGTTTATGTGCCCATGTTTTTTTTCTTTGTTTTTTTTATTCGATTTCAACTAATTTTGAACTGTTGTGATGAATTATTACGATAATTTATAAATTTGTAGGTTTCTAAGACAAGAAGCGGCCATTATATCTGGTACAGAATCTTACTTATTTTGATTATGGTTTCCTCCTTTTGTATTACCTACTCTGAGGTTGTCATAGCCTTGGTCATAGTCATTATCATACGATGAGTGGGAATTTATTACCGATATTTGATAATAATCAAAATATAACAAATTTAACCGAATGGTCTATTCGTGTGCCCGATTGCATTCTGATTCCGATTTGATAAATATTATATTATTAACCATTGAGAGATGTGTTATTTGCATGACATTGTCTGATGGTTTGTTTATATTCTAAAAAACAATCAATACCTGGAAGATATAAATGTAATTTTCGTACCTTTACGGTATTATCCTTATTTTAATTGTGACATTTTAATAATGCCCTTGGCATTGAAATCCTTCCCAGAGAAGAAGTTTACCAACCAAAAATATGTGTGGGATAATTTTAGAAGATTTTCTTTTTTAAATTTACTTCAGACAGAAATGTTTTCGAATTTTGAAGGAGAATTTTGCTATTTAAGAAACAAACAAAATTATTTTAAATTAAATTCTATCGAAAATATTCTCAACTCACAACAATAGGGATAACTAAAGTACATATCACTGGATAACGTAGCGTAAGGTTTATATTTTATTAAAAAACCGTAAAAAATGCATAAGGCAAAAAAGATTGAAAATAAAATTTGACTTGAAATACGATTATTTATAGAAAGAATTTCAAAGGAACTTTGAATAGCCAAAAATAAAATCCACGCCACATTACTGGATATTACCTACATAGTGAAAATCTTTTAATAAAAATATAAATCAATCCGACTACTTACCGGTAATCACATTGAAAATAAGATAATGGCCTCGCTATATCATTAGAGGCGTCAAAACATTTTCATTAACTCTTTTAAGATCGATCGAGAAACTTAATTTACAATTTTAAATCTTAATGTTTATTTATAGATCTGATCAAACTGATTTCTTTTCTACAGATTTTCTTTGCCTGTGCGTATCCCCCTCGTATATCATACATTTTTGTCATAAATCATCTAAATTTAGAATTTTTTAATATTTTAATCGTTTCCAGCGTTTGTAGCGTAGGTGTTGCAATAAAAAAAAAATGATTATGGGATAGGATCTTAAATAAAATTAATCGCTAGCATAAACATACTTTTTGTGTGCGGTAATATATGTTGGGGCAGTGGCGTGTGCATGAAAAATCATTTTTATTTTTTATTTCATTTTTTTAATTTTGATCGGTTTTCTCACTCTCTCTCTCTCTCAAAAATGAGTAAGTGGCAAATTGTGTTTAAATTAATTATTTAACATATTTATTTCAATATATATGTTTAATTTTTAAGTCATATTTAATTTTTATGTTTTGGCACAACAAGGTTAAATTTACGATAATTATAGAACATATCTGAGACGTTTTACGAATATTATAAACACTCTCTGAAAACCGTTAATGTTCTTTAGGAAGACATTTAACATAACTAAATTTTCTTTTTTTTTTAAATCAAGCAAATTCTAACATAAATTTAATTCAGGAAGATATAAAAAGATTTTTATGGTCACTTAACCATCTAATTGGTAATTAGACTTTGTGTGGGGAGTATATATTTGGAAAAAAAAGTTTTGATTTTCTTTCATTATATATATCTCAATATCGGTATGTATTTGTATATAATATAAATGATTGGAAGATAACTCTGTCAATTAAATGATAAAAACCTTTCACTATACATCTATATATCCAGCCACATAGACCAATCAACAACGCTCAGCATGAAGCTCTGAAACTATATATTAATTAAGCTTGAATAAAAACTTTTTGTTTTTGGTTTCCTCCCGTATGTTTATGGCATTTGGAGCATCTGCTGCCTTGATGGTATATCTAAAGCTTTTAGTCCCTCTCTGCTATTTTACGAACATAATGTTATCATTGGGAATAAGGTCAATTTTAGGGTTTATAGTATGCTATTATAGAGCATAATATTTTGTATATATACCTACGTTGTGAAATATGAAGCATTTTCACCAATTTTGTTGTTTTATAATCTTTTGTAAATATCATCATGGAAAATTTTGATAAAGAAAACTCACTAAATAAAAGCAATAACGAAATTTGAACGTTCATAAAAATATCCTCTGACTCTCTCTCTGTATGTAATTTCAACTTTTGTCTGTTTTATTAGTTTTGTTTGTTTTGCTACAATATTTTCTAATGAAAATTCTTTTTCCAATGTACCAATACCAATATAATAAAAAAGTTAAATTGAAATTGGAAATAATGAAGAAATCTATTTTATCGATAGGATATAGTGATGGGCGTTTCTTTTAACAGAGAGCTTTGGTCAATCCAAAAATACCAATAATCATTTCATTTCTTTGATCAAAAATTTTTCGATAATTTATAAAAAATAATTAATTTTTGTTATTATCTCTGCATAATGTACAAAAATTGTATTTAATTTTGCTTACGTAAATTAAATAATCGAATATGAGTTTCTGTTTACAATGATAAAAAACTTGGTGCTTTTCAAATAAAAAAAAACATTTGTTTTCTTAAATACTTCTGAATTGTACTTATATACTTAGTTATGGATAAAAGAAATCTTTAAGTCTTTTGTATTTCACCCTGACATAAACCAATAGAAATATCTATTGTACAGTTTTTGCTTCCGTACTGTATATGAAGAGGGAAGGGAAGCATTGGTTTCATGTGGAAAATTTGAAAATTTTTTTCGCCTTTTTTCGCTTTTTTTTCATGAATTGGAAGTTGTGCAACAAAAAAATGCAATAAAAATTTCTAGGATAACTGAAAAACGAGTTGAGCTAGAATGAAACTTCAAATTTTGTTTTATTGGTTTTGGTATTGTAATTGGGCAGAGTTTTCGTTTTTTGTGTTGCATAAAAGTGGGTTACTAAGTATTTTTGATTCACCGTTAACCCTTAGAATGGTGTAATTATTTTCTGTACGAAACTTATAGACATCTAGCGGCCAAAATTGAAAACAGTGGCCACCCATATATATTATGTTTTTTTTTTCTTTTATTATCCCTCACGAATCCCTATCATTAGATTTTTCGAAGGATATGCCAAATTTCAAAATCTAAACTTAAAAAATTCATATCTTTTGATTTATTGATGTGTTGTTCGGGGAAAGTAATTTTACATGTTAAAGGAGTCCGGCCTCTATACGAAAAAAAATATACCGTTCAAATATCATGTTTAAAAATCTTTAATTTTGGCTAATAATGATTTTTTCGAAAATTTCTTTTCAAAGATTTTTTAATAATCGGAGGATAGCTCGGGAAACGTAAATTCGAATCCAGGAGATAGGTGCACTCTTAAATTTTCCAAATATATAATTTTTTACTCTCGGTGCTTTGAGGGACAACCATACTGTGCTCGACTGGCTCTTTCATTCTGTATTACTGTACATGACTGTACTTAATGTGAGCATACAACATAGGTGAGCGAACCGCATCCACACGGACATACATTTCTCTCTGTAACTACAATTTCGAGATAAAATTAACCTTAACATAATTAGTACGTTATATCAAATTATGAATTTTCTTATAATCGTTACAATACTATACAAATATGTATAAAAATATTCTAACAACTATAACCTAACTAGCGTTTATGTTTGTTACAATTCCAAAGTAATTAACAAGGTAAAAACGCTAAGAAGTTTTAAAATTCTGTTTTGATAGTTACAAATTTGGAGGATTCGTTAACAGTTCACCTATACCTTGAACTAGAATTGAACTTTCGATGGAAGCAACCAGATAATTTGTATTTGGCTCAATACGGTAAAAATCGATTTGTTTACATAAATGTCAGAGCTTGAAATATGACCGAGTGGTAGAACCAACTGAAAGTAATGGACTGGATATATGAATTACATACGAAACCAGACGTAGAGACAGATCTACACCTAGAGTTTTTGCGTTTGTGCCATTTTATAATTTAATTTTAAACGGAAAATGGAAAATTTATTCAACTTAAAAAAAACTACTCACGTAAACAACAGCTGACATTTGTTTGAAGACGTTGAATGCACAAAAAAAAAACGGTGAACCGAAAACAAACCAGACGAATAACAAAACATTAATATTTATTTTAGCTTATCTTTAGGATTTCAATGTGCATCAGCAAACATTAAATACGTTTTCAATAAGGTTTTTGTACTTCAAACTTTCTATCAAATGTGTATGTGCCTTAGATGCGTATATTCATCTTAAATATTATTTTAAAATTTAAGTGAGTGAAAAAAATTATGTTCAATATCTCTTTTTACCATTGATCTTAGAAAATCGTCAATTGGATGTCGCGCTGCTGTCATATGAGAAAAGTGTAACAGATGTAAACCAATTAGAAGCAAACACATCTCATCAAAATGACAAAAAAATATAACAATATTGATAATGTTAATAATTAGTTGTCATCAAATTGAATTTTTTAGTCACACACCGCACTTAAGAAGTATACAAAGATGTAGAAAATATATTTTATTCAAAATTATAACTACAAATAGAATATGTCTGGACTGGATCGTAATTTCGACAAATCAATTTCTTCGAACAACGCAATAAACATAAAGTTTTGTCTGAAATAACGATATCATTAATATATTGGAAAAATAAAAATGGACACAACATGTGACACTGCGCAACGCTGCAACGATGAACGTCATCTGAGTATTATTGATATTTATCTAACCGTCTAACTAACGTGAACTTTCTTATTATTATAGATGTGATTTTGTAATTTTTTATTGTTTCCAATTTCTAGCATTTTTTGTCAAATACAATTTAACCCGAAAAAAATTAACCCTTTAAGAACCATACATTTTTTAACATAAAAGAGTTAAAGAAAAACCTAACCTAACCTTACCTAACCTACGATAAAATTGTGAATGTTGTTGTCAATTTTTCTTTTTTTTTAGAAAACGTTAACCCTTTAAGGTCCAAACGGTGTCCTTAAAGGTGTAACTCCTGAAAATATGCTTTTACACTAAAAATATAAAGAATGCCTTCCTGAATAAATCTGTTGTCTCAAGTTAAAACAACTTAAGTCATTTTTTCTGAATTACGAGTAGAGTAAAATAAAGGTTCTGGATAAATCTCTGGAAAAATCTGTAAGAGCTAGATACTTTAATTTTTTATGACGGGATGAATGAGAACACACCATAATTAGAAAAAGAAAACATTTTATTTATACTTTATGGAAAAATGGTTTTAAATGACATAAGTTAATTTAAAAAAACCAAAATTACATTTTTGACCATATTTCTAAAACTAAAAGTGATATGAAAGTTTAAAAAAACGGAAATTGAAGGTAATTTTTTTTCTAAATCAGCTGTATGTAAAACTCAATTTACGTCTAAGTGCACTTAAGTTGTTTTAACTTGAGACCACAGAAATATATATGAGTTTTAAAAAAATTCGTTATGTTCAAAATTTATCGATCTTAATGGGTTAATTTTTTCCAAAATGTTTATTTGGCAAAAATACCGGAAATTTATGAAAATATAATAAAATAATATATAACTTTCAAAATCCTATCTTTAATTATAAAAAAGTTCAAAATTGGGTCACCTTTTTAAAAAACAACAAAAAAAAACGATCAAGATGTTCTTTCTTTCCTCTTCTCTCCGCAAAATTTGTTAGTTTTTAGAAAATTAGTCAGATATATCAATAATTTTTAGGGTGCGTCCACATTGAACGCCGATAGCCCTTGTGCTCATCCCTTATGCTTATGCCGTCTGAAACAATTTGTGTGCGCATAGTAAAAGCTTATATCAGCCTACAAGTAGTAGTAGTAGGTCTTTGGAAAATTATAGAATTTTTTTCAAAATCAAGTAATTTTAATTATGTTTATAACAATTTTCAAACGTCAAAATAAGTGGCTGGCGTCAGCGAGCAGAAATATAAAAAACATTCATGTAAGTTGGTAGGCGCTGACAACCAGCATCAGCAACACGTACAAGCGTTTATTGTGCGAAACACAATAAGAATACATGGTGATATTTCTGCTGCTAGTTGTCGGCAATAAGCATAAGCAATAAGCACAAGCGTTATCGGCGTTCTATGTGATCGTACCCTTAGGCGGCACCCATCACTGCAATTTGAATTTTATATCTTAACTAGTACACCATGGCCTTGTTTTATGTCGTTGATTAGTTCCACAAACGTTAATCGAAATAATCTATTACGTAAGATTTCTTTTAATGCGTTCCACCAAAATCAGCAAAATAAACGACGCAATTCGAGGTCTCAGTGTATATTGAATAGGATTATGACTTTTAAACTATTCTTTTTATAGTATTATGTTCCATTCTTCTTCGCATTGCCCGATGTATTTTACCTAAAATTCTGTTAATACAATTCTACTACTTGCATTTACAAACTTCCTAATTACATTTATAGATGGATAATGGATTTTAAATCAATGAAGCTTATGGACGGCAAAATTTATTATAAAAATTTGTTGACCAAAATCTCACAATTCCGGAACAACCCCGTTTTCTGTTTATTAATTAATATTCTACGATAAACGGTTTTATTTTTCTTTAGCGTAATTTGAATTTTTATCAAATTTAATTAAAAAAAACCGATAAAAATGTTCAATTATAAAACTTTTTTTTTTCAATTAGCTATTAATATTTATCGAAAAAGTACAACCATACCCACCTATCTCTCTATATACATACATTTGATTGTTATTGTTAAAGGGTTCGTGATTTCATAATATAATTCTTGTGGATGAAAATAATTTGATGTACAATACCCACGTGAAATCCTTGTCATATCATACATAAAATCACCAAGAGAAAAGGATATCCATTGTAGAAAATAATTTGGTGTTTTATCCTTTTCTTGTATCTTCTACAGAATAACATAAGTTATGCAATAAAGAAAACAAACTTCAAGACTACAATAACTAGAGAAATTACTTTGCTCGTCTTTTATTAAATATTTTTGAAATTAAAGTTGTGTCAACATTTCTTTGATTTATGTTAAATGAAAATATTCATTCATAAGTTTCGCACTCGATAGTTTAATAATCTTCATTCTCACTTTGTGATAAAATTTACTTTCTGATAAATTTAGTCATTACGATAGTCTTCTACTAGAGTTAGACGATATATCAAAGAAATAGGTAGATATTTGTTATGTATATACATTTTCGTATGGTTTTGTTATAGCCAGTTTTATTATCTTGAAAAGTATTTTATCAAGCGTCTTCTTAAATACCCATAAAATTGGTTTCTCTGTTGTCAGATAGAATTTATCACCATACTGAGAAAAGTTTTCCAATATTTTACATATAATTTTTTTTTTTTATTTTCCGAATTTCGTTAACTTTTCTAAACCAAATAAAGATATGCAATCATACCCGTATCTACATAGACATACGTTAAATCGTTGATACTGTATCATTTGTACTAAAACTAATGATAATAAATTATAGCAATGTAGTACCAAATAGTACTAAATGTCTATGAGATTTGTCTAAAGTATATTAAATTTTTAGGCTCCTGATATAACTTTTTGTTATTTTTAGAACAAAGAGGGTAAATAATTTTAATATTTTAGTACTAATTCCTAAATAGTACTAAGTGACCGATATATCTGCGTAAAGTTTTTTTTTTAGTTCACCTGCGTTAATTTAATTTATTTAACATTGAAAGCAATAAGGTACTAAATCTCATTATAGTGGTATGTACTAAATAGTAATTGTATGCTAATTGAGCGTATTGAAGTTGTTGACGTAATTTATTTGAAATTAATGATGTATAGCAAGTTTTTCTCTATTTTATCTGCGAATCGAATTGATCAATAAATCACTTAACCATCAAACCGGCACGAGAGTTGTTTGCGCACCGTAGAGGTTTTATTTTTTAAATCACTTTGAAACTGTTAGATCTATCTTAAATTCCTTCCAGATATGCTCATTGAAGTTCGGCGACCGAGACAATGGGACTGAGCGGCTGTTCGGATTTATTTCGAATATCCAGTGTTAGACATTAGCTATGTGGAATCGTATCTATGTTTATGCTTAAATTGATTTTATAGTGGTAAAAGTTGAATGCTCGTTAATTGTTTTTTTCACCCCGGTTATTTTACGCTTAGCTCTGAACTTTATAGTTACAGTGAAAATGTTTTTTTGGTTTTTAAATTTTTTTTTTGTTTTTTTTTTTAAATATAACAACATTATTATACATACATACATATACACCCATACCTCGATTTCCAGGGTAGATACGTTCCACGACAAATCCGTTTAAATCAAAACCGTGTAAAACGAGACACACCACATTAAATGAGGTGCGTTCAATAAAAAATAATAGAAACAAAAGATTTTTTTGTTTTATAAATTTACAAACCGTGTAATAGCGAAACCGTAAAAATTATCAAGTGCCGTGCAAATCGAGAGATGGGTGTACCATACAACTGTGATAGCTGATGCACATTGAAATTATAAAGATAAGATATACATACATATACTCCTATACCTCTATTTACACGGTATATATATGTTCCACGACAACTCCGTGTAAATCAAAACCGTGTAAAACGAGACACACCACATTAAATGAGGTGCGTTCAATACAAAATAATAGAATTAAAATATTTTTAAATTTACAAACCGTGTAAAAGCGAAACCGTATAAATTATCAAGTGCCATGCAAACCGAGAGTCGGGTGTACCATGCAGCTGTGATAGCTGATGCATTGATCATTAAGATTGCAGTTAATTAAAAATAGTATACTTAGATGTAGGTATCATATTCAAAATTAAAGTATTCCAAATATATTTATTATTATTTGGTTCGTATTTTTTAAATTTCAATCACCCTCCTCATTTGTATATTGAATAAAAGCGCACTCAAACAAATTTATTACAGTACCGTCTACTTATTCTTATTTATAGATCACAATGGTGACATATTTTCCCATCTAGACATCTATATTATATAAAGTAAGAACAATATATTATTTTGATCTATATCTTTACTTACAAGAAAAAGCTCTCATCAAATAATTGCCTCAGTAAGCTCTCCAGTAGCTTTAAAGACATTGCCACTGTTTTATTTTGTATTTATAGACAATCTTTTATAATGTACGATGAACGATGATGATACCATCCAGCACATCTCGATATATGATGAAAATGTATTCTACTAATACTAAGGGAACAATGAATAAAAAAAAAAAAAATTTAATTTATCATGTTTTGATAGGTTGGGGTTAAAAGAAGCCTGTCAGCACGTCACGTAATTTTATATATTTGAATTACGATACATGAATTTTGATCAACTGTTCCACGTTTTCTTGTTATATAAATGTATCAACTATACGTACCCCCATGTGTTGCCACATGCTATATCACAGACGGTGGTTAACAAATTTTAAACGAATTTTCCATTGACTATGTATGTATGGAAAAATATTTTCCAGCTTGGTGTTACACAATATAAAAAAAAGTGATTGAATTTATTTTAATTTTTTTTTTTTTTTTTTGCGGTAATACTTATTTTCGTCAAGTCATGAACAAATTTAATGTCAAAATTTTTACATTTTGAATTCCAACAAACATTTTGATGGATTATATATTGATGTTCATCGCAGAGGGAAAAAGAAAAAAATTTAAATTTTTCCTTGATCCCCTTCCATTGATGCTTTCAATTATTTTCTAATACTCTGTCAAACTTTTTCTTTTCCTTATTGCGTTTTATTACGTGTCATATTACCGAGTCGAAATTTTTTTTTTGAAAAAAAAGTAATTCTAAAATGAACATCAGACAAAAAGTTTATGGAAATGATTAATTTTTATGATTGCGTGCCTTATAATTTTTGGTTAACAGTTTGATGTCACGCGTTTTTTTTTTTTATTTTCAACTACAGAAAACGTGACAATCCCTTTTGGATTTTTATCTTTACGTAAAATAGGCATAATAAATTAAAAAAAAAAAAAACGCCTTTCAGTAGAAAGAAAATCAAATTTATTGTAAATGTCCTGTAAATAAATTGGAAAATGTTAATAATAAAATTCGTTGCTTTTTGATTAATTGCAAGCACAATTACTGGGGGTACTTTTTAAGATTAACTTATATAAACATAGTAAGTAAACAATTAATTTATTGTATTGCGATACAAAGAATACAACTAGAATTGAGAATTTTTATTTTTTTATTTTATGCAAGTCCTTAATTACTGTTTGGAACAATATTTAGTTATATTTCAATACAACGGAAACTTGCACAATCATGTTCCCAAGGATATTTGAGAATTATTGAAGACAATGGACCTTTAGCTCTGTATAAAGACTTAAGATATAAAATAAATTATTAAATTCTAATAAAAAAAAAATGTTTGATTTTTGAGTTAAATTTTTGTTTTTGAATTTTGTGCTGCTACTTTATTGGCACACGTTAGTTACATAACTACATAGTTATTCATTCGTACGCATATACATATTTTTAACCATATCTTAGTTCTTGTCAACACAGTATTATGAAGATTAAACCAAATTCGACTATTCTTACAATTTTGACAGACTATCTAGCTTCTTATTTGGATAGAACAACATAATTTATCATATTTTTACTGTTGGTATATGAATATGGCTAAGAAAGCTTTTATCGTATGGTGTACCTATCTGTGGAACTTTTTCATTATCTATATAGCAGATAATGGATATCGTCGGCTACACTCGAAAAATGGGTAAGTCCACAAAAGCAAATTTTACGGGAAACGATAAAAACAATTTAACTTCTTAGGTGTAATTTATAGGTAGACATAATGTTAGAAAAAAATGGTTGAATTTAAGAGACAAATCATAT